>JANEHU010000319.1:0-218671 GCA_027563435.1 Nasonovia ribisnigri | reverse complement strand
GAACAATTCATTGTTTAATTTTCAACTTATTAGTTAGGAATCGACCAATTAAAGTTAATTTAGAGGTAAAAACATTATCCAGGTAATTTCGTAGGTTTTTATTGATATTTTAATTTTCAAGTGAGTTATTATAACTGCCTATACACGGATATGATTTATATGCAATATAAAATAGCAAATTATGCAATTAATTTTGTTAAAATATGCAAAAACATTTAAAAATATAATATATAGGCACAAAAAAATGATTACCATTATTGATGACCGACCATTAAATGGGTTCTTATAAGTTATTCCCAACTTTAAATATGGTAATAAGTCTATCCACCCTTAAGTTAAAATTAACGACACAAAATGGATTGTGCTAAACACAAATTTGCAATGTAATGACGACCGCGAGTGTAACGTTTCGTTAAACAAAATCGGCTGATCGAAAAATGAACATTACGAGTTGTATGATTTCCTAATCAGAACTCGTTGGTATGACTAAACCATAATATAACCGTAATATAACTATTAAACTATAATCCACATTTTTAATTCAGAGAAATATTTTTAGGTTTATACCGCCGAAAAGTTTAACAATGAGGTTGACAAATTGTTGTGCATAATATAATATAATCACGGTGTAGCGTTCCGCAAACAATTAAATTGATAATTTTTTAATTACTGAGGCTTTTTAATTCACGTGAGTTTGAAACCTCACTTCTAAGTAAATAATTTTACGGACGGCACTATAAATTATAGTATAATCAATAGGACGGAACGCCTCCAATGTCACTGGCACACTTACGTGGGAGTTCACGTCTCCAGAGTAAACAAACTTTCTGGTTAGGACTGAGTGCGGTGGTGTGTGCACATGAAATATTTAGCAATACAAAAATCCTCAAGAAAATTGTTCGAACATATTATTATATACGATGACGTGTACTGGGTTACTTCTGAGTAAATTTCTCCTGTCGTGTATCTGAAATATATATTGTATACGCAGTAACTATATTTACTTATTTCACGTTTGATTTATCGAATTGTCACCATACATTTTAATACACGTTTCGACGATTGTGTACTTACATTATTGTAAAACGCGTTTAATGAATTTTTCAGATGTCTAAAGGTAGTACGTTTCGTATTCATGTCGATGTTTAGTGTTCATATAATATTTGTAATGAAATCGTAATGTAACGTTACAACAAAGTAAACAATATTATACATATTTTACAAGAACTATCAAAATATTCTAACAGTTATTTCTGATTCTGAGCAGTGCGATGAATGTTCTCATTGATTTTACAATTATGCTGATTTTTTTTTTTTTGTATCTGAAAACACTTTTTATATTGTAAAAAAAGCTCCGATTTTCCACATTGAGGACGGTTTCTGGTACCACGAACTTCAATGCCACTGGCACGTTTACGTAGGAGTTCAAGCCTCCAGAGTAAACAAACTTTCTGGATAGGACTGAGTGCGGTGGTGTGTGCATATGAATTAATATTTAACGATACAAAAATCCTCAAGAAAATTGTTCGAACATATTATTATATGTACGATGACGTGTACGGGGTCATGTCTGAGTAAATTTCCTTACAGTGTGCATCTGGAATATATAATATTATTATTATTGCATAGAACTATATTTATTTATTGCGACTTTGATTTATCACGTGGTCCCGTCAAATTTTAGTAGGCATACCTCAACATGTGTGTACCTACATTATTATAAATTGTATTTTTAATGAATTTTTCAGATGTTTGAAGGTAGAACATTTTGCCGAGTGGACATTTTGTACTCACATTAATGTTAAGTATTTTAATATATATTTCTAATGAAATTGTATTGAAATATTACCAAGTTACCAAGTGAACAGTGTTATTTATATATACAATTTTTATACTAACAAAATATTCTAACGGTTATTTTGGGTTCTGATCAGAGTGATAAATAATGTATTGGCTTAAGATTTTACATTGATGTGTACCTACCTGTCTTATAATAATACGTTTTTGTGCAAGATACACGGTTTTTATTTCTGACCGATTATTTGTGAGATTTTCATTGTTATAATAGTTACTTATTAACAAAAACATATTTATGTTTTATATAGATTTTTCTAAAAATATCGAGTAGCACGCACTTGTAACATTGGTTTAGTATAGGTACCTCATATAAAATAGCAAATGTGAACAACATGGGTAAAAACCTTTTTTTTATAACTATGAATAAACTCTTTTTATAGTATAAAAATTGCTTACATTTTCAACTTTAGTGATGAAACTTCTGGTATCAAATTGAATCTAGTTTGTATTTTGAGAGGTCAAAAGTAAAAAATACCCAGTACTTTTCAAAATAGCTTAACAGAAATAAATAAATACGAAAATTTGTTAAAATTGTATTATTATTATTAAAATAATTGTTTGGTAACTAAGTTTAGGTACCAAAAAGTTAAATCGTCTCCGTTAAGAAACGTTATCGTCGTATACATTATATTGTCGTATTGTATATATTATACATATACAATGATTTATCATTGAATTCAAATGTAACATATCCATTACAGATCAGTCATCGGTGACATATAGGTACTCGAAGTACACTCAACACTTACTGTAAACTGACAGCAAAGTGGTAACCATATTGACATCTTTTTTATTTATTTATCTTTTTACGTCTGTCACCACCATTTGGAGCAGTAAAAATTGTTTTTATCTTCAACTTTAAGGATGTGGTTTCTAGTAGAAAATCAGATATATTTAGTACGGGAATAGGTTCTACCAAAAATATAAAATTATCAGTGGTTTTAAAAATAATCTGAAAAACAAAAAAAAAAAACTTATGGAAAAAATAAAATTTTTACGCAAAACCAGTTTTTGACAATATCTTTTTTCCTATTTTGTTGTTACTCAAAAGTGAATAACATTTTATATTAACTTGCAATGTAACTTTAAACATTTATTCAAATATTATAAATCTTCACCACATTATTTATAAATATGTTAAATTTATATTGTATTATTAGGAGGTATGTGTTTATGTAATTATACATGGTTTTGTTTGATGATTAAGAATATTATAACTATACTTGAAACTTAAACTTAAATTACAATTATTGTCTATTTTAATTAATTTCTATTACGTTTTACGATTATTGTACCTACCCATTATTATTTAAAAAAAAATAAATTATAATATTATAAATTTTTTCCTCAGTAACCGAGGGTGCCATTATAGTTTTTCCAAACTAGTAAAAAGTTGCAAGCAAAGTTTCAGAAATTGGAGCTTTACAATTCAAATTTCGATGAATTTGTACTTTATTATACTACGATTCTTACATGTGTCTCTGTTTTTCAAAAGTGAAATATTTTTAATTAAAGGATGCTGTTCAAAACGTTGATATTTTGTTTAATTATTCGGCGAGCTAGAATTTCATGTACATTTAAAAAGAGTAGGTACTTAAAACATTTTAATTGAACATTTGTCCCGTTCGGGTTTTTTTTTACAGTTTTGCATACTTAATGAATGTATTTAATTTTGGAGAGAATAAAAATGTGTTCGCTGTGAAAAAAAAATGGACGTTATTCGCTATACTGAAGAACAAAATCAAAACCGATATTATATTATTTTTCTTGTTAGATTAAAATAACGCAGGCTCCTAATACACGTACGGCGCTCACGTTCGTATAACATATATATCGAATATCGTTTAAGCTATCGGCGAAACAATATAATAAACGTATCAGCTACAAACCACACAGGCACGTGTGTCATGGACGTGTTTTTGTTTTGTTTTCGATGTCCGATAATGAATCGAACAACTACCTATACTGTTCTCCTTTAATCAGCTCTGTATACATCACAAAATACAATAATAATAATAATGATTATGCTGTAGATAGTTAACGATAATAGCATTACGCACCCGCGGTACCTATATTATAGGTAGGTAGGTATACCTTTTTAAGAAAAAAAGTTTTAAACACACGTTTTACACGTTCCAGCTGTATAATATAGTATGCCGTAGTCGTAATATTATTCCTTGCTGCCTATTATATAATATAATATTTTCGTCCAACTGTGATATATTATGTGCATAATATTGCATAACACATTATACTGTGAAGTACGAATTGATTATATTTTCGTTTTTTGGTTAGGTGTATCAGACACGTTGAGTTCGATATATTATAATATGTAGGTATCATGTGTGTAGTAGGTATGTATAAATGTATAATATTATAATAATATAGTGTAAGCGCGTATTTTATGCTTTCGTTTTCAGTTTATCTAATAACGATAATGATAATATTTTAAGCTCGTGAACAATTTTGAGGTGGCCCGAAAAAAAATGTACATCACATATTTAGTTATTATATGCACCGGATAATTTACCGATCGTGCTCATCATCCCTTCCACTGTATCATGTTACAATGTTGTGCGCTCGTATTTAAAACTCTGATTTTTGGAATTTTTATGTTTGCCACATATTATTATATTTTCAAGTAGGCATTCACATTTGTTTACGCCCGATGGGTAGAGGAGTTATGATGAGGAATATCTACCTATCCCGTGACGATACAAACTTTTGTATCTTTTATTAAGAGTTCAAAAAAAATATCATGGTCTCTGTAAACTAGGTAAATCAATTTGAAAAATCAAAATTTGAAAAGATGCACTCTAGTTAAATAACACTGATGGGACGGTGCCTTGTGACTTTTGGAATTTTTAGGTTTTCCGCACATGATATTTTCATGTCCACTCGGATTTTTTTTTACGCTTTGTGTGAGGAGTACCTATCCTGTGAAGTTATCGAGCTTATATTTTTAAGAGTTTAAAATATTATGGTCTCTGTAAAGGTACTAAGAAGCACCAATCGGAAAATCCAAATTTGAATAGACGCGAATTATTTTTAAATAACACCGACGGAGTTGTGCGCTTTCAGCTAATCGCCCTGTATATATTGTACACTGAATACCTGTATTACGGGCACGCTCTGCATATTTTGTATGCCCATTGCCCATATAACATTATATACCTAAACGATAATAACATTAAGCTCGTGAAATTGTGAGGTGGCCCGAAAACGCAAATACATCACTGCAGATATTATTCTACATCGATATTATACAGGACGATTCACCGTTACTGCGTTCGTTCCTATTGTATCGTCCTGCAGTATTGAGCGTTTATTATTTAAAATTCTTAGCAGTTTTGGAATTTTTAAGTTTGCCGCATATCATAATTATTTCAAGTAGACACTCGGATTTGTGCAAAATGCCCTATTATAAAGAGTGATGACGATACAAACTTTTGAAAAGTTTAAAATAGTTTTATGGTGTCTCTGTACTTACCTATACTTCGTACAACGATTCGAAAAATCAAAATTCCAATCGACGCGCCAATATTAAAGAACACCGATTATGGGCTGGTGCTGCGCGTGACGCTTCGTACGCGTGCGATGTACGTTCTGCGTATTTTTTATGCACATTGTCCTCGTGTATTACATTATACAATATTAAACAATTATTCATGTCTGTACAGGACCCGCGGTTCAACCGGGAAATCGATCACATGACTGGCTACACGACCAATTTGATATTGTGCGTGCCGATCTGCAACTACGACAACGAAGTGATCGGAGTGGCTCAGATAATTAACAAGACCGACGGCAGCCACTCGTTTACCGAGCACGACGTCGAGGCAAGTATAATAATAATACATTAACAATACGTATTTGATATTATAATTGAAAACAAACGACGACGGCCAGTCAATACAACGGTACATTATAATATTAAATTAGGCATTATTGTTGTTGTTGTTGTTATTGTTATGTGGTACGGTCCGATTAATAGTAATAATATTAATAACAATAATAAACAATATACTTAATTCAAAACAATTGTCATTTCACGTCCTTATTATATTACACTAAATATATTCCTATACAGTGTGAATGTTTTAGAGATTATCACTAATTTCTTCGAAACATATTAACGCTATTGAAATATTTTTTTTTTAATTATTTGAACTCACAATTAAACGAAATTATTTCAATTTTTTTTTATCTTTATCATTTTATAAGTTTTAATTTTTTCATGACATCATTCATTTTTAATTTCATGTCATAAATACTATAGCTAATTATTTTCCCGATAATCTCAATGTATGAAAATTGAATTTCGAACGACTATAGTCAATGACTTATAAACTTATATTATCTACCTATTTAAAGTTTATACAAGCTAAGTAAGAGTACATCGCTGAATCTCTCTTACCCCCTCTTTTATAGTTTTTTCCTACGGTAGATACTTATTACACATCCTGTATATTTGAGTCCGGTCGGTTTGATTGACAATATCGTAGGTACTCGTATGCTGTTATTTCATATCATATTATCATTATTATTATTATTATTATTATTATTATTATTATTTTATTGTTTCACGTGCCTGTTCAATACCAGATGTAACCGCCACGACTAGTCTTTCTCTTTTATTCAAAAACTATATGAAAAAAAAATAAAAGTAATAACAATACCAACTTGTACTGACTTTCGTTTGCATGCGTAGATATTCCAGAGGTACCTGACGTTCTGTGCAATCGGAATACAAAATGCTCAACTGTTCGAAAAGTCTATACAGGAATTTCAGAGAAATCAAGTAAGGAATCAATATGTTCTTTACAATATAAAATATCGGGTGATGCATATCACGCGATACTATACAACACTCATTTACGCATAGTTTACTGGGAATATTATGTATTATGAAGAAATATTATAACTAAACATTTCGGGTTTTATATTTTATCGATATGATTATAATATTTATATGTCCAGTAGGTATCTAACAGTGTCGAGCACTGGTTTGATGCAATAACAATTCGCCGGGCACATGAAACGATTTTTCAGTTTTTCTCCACTTTGCGACCCCATATAATATGCGCCCTACGATTGAAAACTATAATATCATTTATTATACGTAAATATTGATTAGATATTTAATAATGCATAATAATTGTTAAAAAAACCATATAAAAATCAACGATAGTGCTAAAAAAAAGACGAATAAAACAAATTAAGAGGATTTGATACCGGGATTTTCTGTATTTGTCTAACAAACTCGTGACATAGGATTTTAGCCAAACATACCAATTGTATTTTTACCAAATATACCA
The DNA here is from genome assembly GCA_027563435.1 of Nasonovia ribisnigri. Lineage (NCBI taxonomy): Eukaryota > Metazoa > Arthropoda > Insecta > Hemiptera > Aphididae > Nasonovia > Nasonovia ribisnigri. Next base: position 211,496 of record JANEHU010000319.1, on the reverse strand, counting down.
ACTGGTCTAATACAGTTGATCTAATCGATAAGATTCTAATACAGATTTCAATATGTCGTCAAGACTACTTTAGATCGACTTTCCCATATTTTTGATATTATCCCTCAAATTCATAAAAACATTATATAATAAAAGAGTAATTAAAAAATTGTCATGGTATTTCAATTTTTGGAGAAGTGAAAATCAAAAATGTGGGAAAGTCGATCTCAATAGTAGACTTGACGACAAATTCAAATCTGTTTTCAGAATTTTTATAGTTTCTCTATACCAATCGGTACGTTTGGCAAAGAATACGTCTAAAATCCTATGTCACGCATGTATGTAAATATCAACGGTATCGAATCTCCTTAAGAGATAAAAATAAAAATTTATCCAAACCTATATGCAATATAAATTGAGTGATATAAATAAGTGTTGCGAGTTAAATGAATCACATAATAAACACTCACATACAATTATTAATTATTATATACGAACCTAATTGGTATTGTAAAATATAAAAATGTAATATTATGAATTATGATAACATTTTTACAAAATAGTATTTAATAAAACAATATACTTATAACGATCGGCGTAACAGCAACCGGTTATTGGACACTTTCGCGTGTACGTCTTAAGTTTGTCGGTGAATAATAATAATAATATTGCATTACATATAATATCTACTAACAAATAAAAATATGTTTATTTTCACTCGGTAGAACCTTATGTGAATATCATGGTGAATGAATGAATCACTTGTGTTTCCAAACGTTAGAGATCACGTTAAAATACTTAAATCAATCCATTTATTATTACCTAATTAATTAGTTGTACCTACCAATGTGTATTAAATATTAAACGTTTTAGTTGCATCATGAAAATATTCAACTGGTAATTCTCTCAGCAGGTTTCCCTTTATAAGGCAGGAGGCTCTATTTTTAACCCGATTAATTTAAAAATAGGTAGCAAGCTTCCACGGATCTATTGAAAAATAATTTGTAAATAATTAATTGGACTTAAAATAACCAAAATCTGAAGTAGTATCTAATATATTTTACAGCTGTAATCTCAAAAGTAGGTAAGACATGTTTTTACTATTTTCCTAAGCGGGCTGTGGTAGAATTGATTACCTCATCAATTTTTTATGTTTCTATGCGACAGATATATCACTGATTCTAAGTATCTGTATGAATATTTTCTAAAATTATTACTTTATGTATTTTATCACGTTATAAAGAAAAACCTCCATAAACGGGCAGCGTGGTAATCGGTAAATATATTTACCACTTCAACCAGCGTAGTGACATAACTAGTTAGAAATTCATGGTTCTCACTTATCATCCAGTATAATGACTAATGCAATGTTATTCAATTTTTAATTTTAATAATCGGCGAGGAAGTTACATTTGGAAGGAAAAAAAATTAAATACTTGGGGGTAAATTATTATACCTGAGACCTCTATTATAGGTAAAGAGAACTCGTTAACTCGATAACTGATAAGTATTAGTTTTTTTTTAATCTTTTTTTGTGCATAATATTTGATGTTTTAAAAATCCATATTTTTGAAAAAATTATAATTTTTACCATTTTGATCGTCCTTTTTAAAATTGTGCACTTTTTTGATAGACAGTATACATTTATAATTTCATATTTCTAAGAAGAATTTAAATTTATAAAAATCTAGTTTCAAAGTAGTACCTTACTTAGTTAACTATAAAAATTTAAATTTTTGATGAATGGAGTGGAATGGCACACAGAGGTACCCCACAAAATATTAGTCAACTCGTCTAAACTTGTAAATAATTATTTACTCGTTCAAAATTAAATTTTTATAATGTAATTGATGCAATTCTTAGAAAAATATTCTTCTTTGAAGTATAAAATCAAAAATAAATGCTGTCATTCAGAAAATATAAAAAATTATAAACTATAAATATTAAAAATAGTTAAGAATTTAATTTTGTAACAAAATGTGTTGTTTTGTGATAACTTATAATCGTGCAAAAAAATATTTCCAAAATAGGAAATACTTTTCGAGAAAATGCATGTAATCACTTTACATATGATAATGTAACTGATATGACTAATTCTTACGAGAGAAGAAATATTATTTTCTTATAGCTTTTTCTCTGCTCACAATGCTTCACATAGTCGCAATTCACATCACTATTTTACTATACAAAAATAGTCTAAAGATAATGTAAAACGCATTACATACTCACATATTCTTTATCAATATGTCCTTAAAAAGGTGTTTGTTTATATCATAAAAATATTTTAGCATGAATACAGAAAACTTAAAAAGAATGAAATCAAAAAAATAGAATACCAAAAAAAAATTTAATTCAATAATTAGACGATTTAGTGTTATGTGGGGTAAAAAATAAAATTACTAAATGTTCTCTGTTTTAAATATCCTAACAATAAATATTCTACGATAATATTATTTCTTTCACATCTATGCATATTATAATAGTCACTGCTTTGGGTCTTATAACCCGCGGCGTTTGTCCTTTGAAAACGAAACAGTTTCTCGTCGCACTTTGTATTTTACATTATATTTTCTACTTCAATTTAAACCGAAATGAACGATTGGATTTTAAATGAAAGTTTCGTAGGTAATGATATTATAAATTACTATGTTTTTTATAAATATAAATTTAGACAATTTAGTACTCGGGTCGCTGCATTGTTAAGGGTGCATTATAGTAAAATAAATTGTGCTCCATATTTTTAGATTATTGATTTTTTTTGTTTACGAGAAAAATCACAAACCTTAAAATCAAATTCAAATATTTGTCTATATACCTAATACAAAATGTACATTAATTTAATTTCATAATATTAGTGCTCTGCTCGAATGAATATTTGTAATCTTTTAATATTTAATTTAAATTCATTTTTTTTTATATTTCTAAGTACTCAAAACACCATTTTCTTATTTATTTTTTAATTTCCATAAATTAAAAACATAATTTATAATAATCGAATTTTTATCTTTTTAGAAACCTACATTTAATAATGTCAACAAATTATTAATAATTATTATTAGTTTAATATATACTTGGAGTTTGGACAAAATATGAATACAAATGTACGAATTTTTACATAGCAATCAATAATCTAAACTATATTATAATCATACGATTCCGATTAGTGATAAATAACAATCAATAAAATTGATTAATGAGTTCTAACAATACCAATAAATTAACATTGGTAAATATTATATATATTGAGCTTGGAATATTATAACTTATAAGACTTGAACTTGAAAAAAAAATATTATTAATCCATTCCAATTTCTAAGTCTGTAAGTTATAATCCGTGTAAAATACGTGTTTCAAAATAAATAAATGATTTTGCATAGTTTATAATTATTAATTAGTATTTGTATATTGATTTTGCATAAACTAACCATTTAATTTTTGAACGTCACTTCATAAGATATGAAAAGTTTTGTAAAGTATTTTAACTACCACGAACAAATTCTTTTATAAATCTCCCAACATTGAAGTAATTTCAATAATTTGGTGCTATAAACTTTTTAGCTTTAGCGTCCAATGTCATTATTTTATGGGAATAATTTGATTAGTTGTTTTGTTAATAAAAACGTATTCCTTTGCATTATAGAAGTTTTACAATTTTAAAGTGCATGTTAATATGTAATAATTATTATTACCATAATTAAAGTATTTAAACAATTAAGGTCGATTATTGAACGGGATGATGGGGGGCAATTGTCTCCTATTAAATTAAAAAAAAATATACATATATGTAATACTTCAATATTTTGGTCATTATTGATATGTATGTAATTCATGTTCGACGCTATTTTAACGATTTGTTTAACGATCCGTACGATTTTTCTAGATGTTACTCAGTTTGGCTAGAAGCATATTCGAAGAGCAGAACAATCTTGATTGTCTAGTATCGAAAATCATGACCCAGGCCAGAGATCTGATCAAATGCGAACGTTGCGTCGTCTTCCTGCTGGACTTGGAATGCGAAGAAGCTGTACGATTTTTTTTTTGGCAACGTTATTTTTCAATTCATATATGTGTATGTATGTGTGTGTGCGCAGTTGTGTGTGTACAGTTTATTTCATTCCTTTATAGAGCCATTTGGAACACTTTGGAGCCAAGCCAGGGAATTATTCGCTGGAAAAAAAAGCGTCCACCAAAAACGTAATAAGACCACGAAAAAAAAAATAATAATAATAAATAAATAGATAAACAATAAAGGAAACCGTACACATAATTCACTCTGAATACGATTTAATATGTTTTCCTTGTATTTTATATAGAGCACCGACACGTTGGCCGAAGAGGTTGCAGTTACTCAAGAACAGCAAAAGGTTAGTTTATTTATCGTTACACCGGAATAATATAATTTTATATTTTATTGTAATTTAACATCTATAAAGATGCTGTTGGTGTTGTCTTACGATTGACATTGTCGACCTCTGCCTGCCCGTAAAATATTATTGTTTTGACGATCGATCCTTTTACAGGACATCAATTTCACCACGGCTTTTGAATTGGGTTCGGAACTCGGGGTGAAGAAAATCAATAAAAACGTCAAGCCGTCCAAACTGCTTCAGATAGCGCAAGAAGTGGCCAGCTCTACTCAGGTAACGCGCGTTATTCGGGTAAATCGACAAGTCGTATGCACCTACCTACCGTATATACCTAGGTAATAATTACGTGTACCTATAATACCGCTTTGGCACACACAGTTATTGAACATAGCGGACGTGCAAGTGTGGGCCGCCTCGTTGAGCCGACAACCGAGCATGGAGAGCGAAGAGGGATGTGCAGATCAAGTGCCCATCAAGTCCATACTATGCATGCCGATATTGAATGGCAAAAAAGACGTGATCGGAGTGGCACAATTGATAAATAAGGTGCGTGCCTGAATGTCATTCGTCCCGAAAATATTATAATATTCAGTAACTCGACGTTTTCAATATTATATTGTCTATAGGTACAACTATTACTGTATCGGTTGTTTTTCTGTTTTGACAACAATTACATAAACCTACGATATATACCTTAGACCAGGGGTCAGCAATCTTTTTGATATCATGGCCCTAAAAACAAATGGAAAACTGTTCACAGATCACAATTTGAATATACTCTATTTTATTTTAAACAAAAATGTATAATCATTTCAAATTTAGTTTATTCAAGTTTGTAACTGTTAGGTTAGGTTAGGTTAGGTTAGTTTGGGTTAGGTTAATTAATTTAATCTAACCTAACAATAGATATCTATAAACAAGCGTTTTAATCCAGTCCATACTTTCTTAGCTCGTGATTTTTCTACAAATTATAAATTTGAGTCTCGGGCCACATAAATTTTCCACGAGGGCATGGTTTGTATTATTATATACCTATATTATGTGTGGTTATATTATTGTTTTTATAATATAATATTTTCGAAATTGTGAATACAATATTGTGGTGTAAATCAGACAGACGGAGATTAATGAAGCAAAAAAACTCTTCGTTTATTCATTTTCTTGCTGTTTTTTTAACAACAGTGTCAAACTGTGTGTCTGTATCTATATAATATTATTGTGTACCTAATCATTGATTTCGTGTGTATATAGGAAACCGGTTTTCCGTTTACCGATTGTGACGTGGCGACGTTCGAGGCTTTTGCAATTTTCTGCGGTCTGGGGATTCACAACACTCAGATGTACGAGAGCGCATGTGAGTATCGTCGGCTTATGACCGTGAGCCAGTGGCGTATACGAGGGGGTGGTAGTTTGGGGGATATGACACTGCCACCCCTTCGATTTAGCACGTGATATATCCAAATTATTTCTTAACTTATTGTACAAAAGTATTAACATCACTAATGCTGTTTTTTCCATAAAACAAACGCCGTTGGTGTATGTATTAATTAATTTTTTTTACATAACTTCAACTATATTTTAATTTATATACAATAGTAGGTGATCATTTTATCATGAACCACTCATTGTTTCAAAAAGTATAAATGTCAATGAAACCGATCATCAAAACTTTAAATACTTCTAACTCGTAAACTACTCACACTAAACTAGTTTTTTATGTATCAAAATACGTAAAAAAACATTCTAATTTTGAAAATGAAATTAAAACAGTATGCTGTCTTTCAAAAAAGTAAAAACTTAAACAATTATAAGGATATAAAATATTGTCAAAAACATTATTACTTTTTTAAATAATAAGAGCGTATTACGTTAAATGAATCACCCAGTTCATAGTGATATAATATAATAAAAATATATTAAATTACTAGTATTTTAGGGACACCTTCCTTAAAAAAATCCTAAAAACGCCACTGCAGCCTTTGATCACGACGTGCCGCCAAGGCTTAACTGTAACATTGTGTTTGTGTTTCAGGCAAACTAATGGCCAAACAAAAAGTGGCGCTCGAATGTCTATCGTATCACGCGACCGCGTCCGTGGACGATACCATCAAATTAGCGCAAGACAAAATTCCTTCGGCCGAGACGTATAACTTATATAGGTACCTATCTAGTTTGTTTTTTTTTAACAGCTCGTTTAATTGGTTGATTTGACAAAATAGATAGACAAAAGCATCCGTTACCTATACCATAGTAGATAATATCATTATTATAAGTTATAACAATGATTTACTCAACTATATATATACCAACTCAGCCACCCTGGTTGGCAATCCAACTACGTGTCAACACTACTGCAAATCAGCAACCTTGATATAAGCCAGGGATGGGCAACTCAAAGTTACTAAAGGGCCAATGTTTAGAAAATTAAAATCTAGCGGGCCAGAGCATAGAAAGCAAAAAAAAAAAAAAGTCATTCAAAATATACATTTTAATTGGCATTTTATTGACACTTTAAAATTGAATAGTAAATTTGAAAATATATCTCTGGCCAGATAAAAAAGACTCGTAGACCGCCAGTTGCCCACCCCGGGTATAGGCAATGTGCGAAAATTCGATTTGATGCGAACTTGTACCTGATCTGCCCGATTAACCAATGTCAACCAATAAAATAATAAATACTAATTTCTATTAGATATTTCTCATACAACCAATAACAACCATTTATAAACACAAATTTCCATCATAAATCTCAAAATCCCTGTTTGAGCATCTCCCCGAATTGGACCTATCGGGTGCTTTTTGACATAATTAATTTTGTAATTTTGTTATTTTGTTAGAATTAAAATACTATAGGTAATGGTAATAACCATAGATACCTACTTGAAATTGTCATATAATATTTAGACAATTTCCAGACAAGAGAAAATTTAAAAATATATTTTGGATCTTTTAAGATTTTCATTGTTCGATTTTTTTATTTATTTCTTAATATTTGACTTTTGTATGGTTCCATATTTCATATTTTGTTTGTGAATAAAAAAATTTGAAAATGTGTTATAAGATTTCTCACATACTTTTTCCTATTATAGCAGTTAAAAAATACATAGTTAAGTCACAATCTTTTTTATAAGCATTTTCATTCCAAATATAACTATAGGTATACATAACAAATAAAAATTCTTGAACTATTTTTTAGCTAACGTACATTAAACTTTTAAATTGTATGCCCTAGGTTTGAAAATGTAATATACAAGGTTTCTGATAAGTTTTCCGCACAAGAATTTAAATAAAAAAGATCAGCGTTAAGGCACATTCATTTTTGATGAGAGTTTTAATTTTAAATTATAGACTGATGGTATGTCTCTGCTCAGAATCGTTTTTCATTGTATTCAATGATTTATCACTGAATTCAAATCACTCGATCTACTTTAGGGCAGCTCACACGGTTTTTTTTTTTTTACTATGACCAATCATTTGTAAAGACGCGTAGACAACGTATTAATATATTAGTATATGAGTTTTGTCCAATTAAATATCGATACAAATAACTGACACGCTGAGAGTAATTAAAACTGAGCAATGTTTAATTGTTCACTATAATTAGAACTGCTTAAAAATAATGCATATTATTATACGTATATGTATATAAGTTATATTGGTAAAAACATTTCAAATTTGAACTATGTACTTTGATTTGGTAGATGTATTTTTTCAAGAATAAGTTGCTCGTTTTTTTTAAAAACGGTTATTTAGATAACTATACAACCTGTACACAATTTACCTATAGATAACTGGTAACTCACTAAAATAAATAACTCCTGTCATTTTAAAATATACCTAACATGGATGTTAATGCATTTAATGTATTTTTATTTATAATCAACATTCCACAGTACACTAATATTAAAACAATAAACTAATATAAATAAAATTTAAATTTAATAATAATGAACTCATTTTAATTAAGTATTCTTGCGCCAATGTCAAGCAAAATATTTTATTATTTTTAATGGAAGTTGTTGTGCACTAATTCACTTTTTTTTTTAATATGTGAATTATAATTTATACTTCCGTGAACTGCTTTACATCAACAATATTTTGTACAGTAGAAATAATAGGTACCTGTATAATACCTACATTATAATATTATAATAGTACAAAAATGGGTCAATTTTAAAACAGTTTTATATTAATTCATTTTTTAAATGTTAAAAATATAAAACGAAACTATACGTTTTATAAACACGTTTCAGTATCTGTATACTGGCTGCAGTAACATGGAATAGGTATTACAATAATTACTATTGAACCTGAATAGTTAATAGGTAGTTTTTAAATAAATACTTAAACATAGGTACATGATATTTGTACAATGTACCTAATTTAAAATTTTCACTCCGGTCTAGATGCTGTTTTTATTAATATTTAATTATTTTTAATTTCAGTTTTAAATTCATAGACTTTGATTTGTCAGACGACGATACGTGTAAAGCGACCATCCGTATGTTCCTGCAGTGCAATCTAGTGCAACAATTCCAAATTCCATATCACGTTCGTACAGCACATTATAGTATGATATTAATCCGCCAGTCAGAACACTTGCATTGTTACGCTAACAATATAATAACATACTATTATTAGTATTACACTAATGATATTATAATAAAATAATACAATTAATACGTGTAATAATATTCTGTCTGGTGTCGATGAAACGAAAAATATCGTATACCAAAACCCTATTTGACCGTTAATTTATGTCGACCAAACGTACTGCCCAATGTTTGATGACACATCTATTATTTTGTATTTCCTATATTTTATTTTCAGGTGCTTTGTAAATGGGTGTTGAGCGTGAGGAAAAATTATCGACCAGTAAAATATCATAACTGGAGACACGCGTTAAACGTGGCCCAGACTATGTTCGCCATGTTGAAAACCGGAAAGATGGAAAGGTTCATGAGCGACTTGGAAGTAAGCGTTTACCGATTACGGTAAAAATGTGAAATTTAATTTATTGTATTATCCCCGGCAACCGACGCTGTGACGTAAACACAAATCTCACCGTTAATTAATAATTAAGTTATTGGGCTGGTCCGATGTACTTTTATGTAAGATTAATAGAAGTAAATACAAATTACCGTGTTTAAAATTTAAAGAGATCCTATTTTTTGTTACTCACGAGTCATGATTCGTAATTTTAAATAATTATATATTTTCAGTTTTTAGGTGTTGACTTTCAGAGCGATAGGTACAAAATAATTAACTAAATCAAAAATGTAGTTTTTGCCTTCTGGTACTTAAGGCTCGTGTTCGATGTGCGCTCGTGGCATCTTTAGTCACACGAACCGGACGAACAACATCCCAAATGAATCGATAATCGAGTTCATTTCATCCTTGCTCCAACATCATATTTTGTTGTAATCGACTCGGTCAACTGTTTAACTCCTCTTTCTACGTGATTCGCGGTAATTGGTTATAGTGCAGGTTTGAGTACCTACATACGGTAGGTACACAATATTTTTAACGTATCCCCAAAATAAGAAGTCACTTGGATTGAGATCCAGTGACCAATGTGATGCCCAGGTGCAAAGCATCCAACGCCTCAGTCGGGATAACAACGTTTTGTACGCAAAAGGGATAATGATAACGAAAACACACATTTCTTTTTCGTGGACAAACCATGTAATATTATAATAATTATGCCTGTGGTGAATTCAATTATTAGATCTTGGGATTGCTGGTGGCGTGTTTGTGTCACGATCTGGATCACCGGGGCACGAACAATGCTTTCCAGACGAAGACCGAATCACCGTTAGCAATTCTTTATACGACCAGTACAATGGAACACCATCACTTCGATCAATGTGTAATGATCCTAAACAGCGACGGCAACAACATATTCCAAGCTCTGTCGCCGGAAGATTACCGTTGTGTAATGAAGCTGGTGGAGAACTCGATTCTGTCGACAGACCTGGCCATGTATTTCAAAAAGAAAAACAGATTCATGGAAGTCGTTGAAAACGGTGAATTTGATTGGCAGAGTGAAGAGAAAAAAGCTCGTGAGTGGATATCTTATAAGTATTGTTGTTATTATTAATTAATTAATTTTTCTTTACTGAAATATATGTTCCTTGTCAAGCAATATAATATATTATACTATATTATAGTCAAACTTTGAATTGTTCATATTAATATGCATAGATTTTACAATATTTTTCTTGTTATTCATTCGTATCTATTGTACCTAGGTACGCAAATTATGAAAATTCAGAACTGAAATGCCTGTAATAATATTATTATCTTTTTTCAGTGTTGTGTGGTATTTTGATGACTGCTTGCGACGTGAGTGCTATAGCAAAGCCTTGGGAAGTTCAACATAAAATGGCTAAGCTCGTTGCCGATGAATTCTTCGACCAAGGTGATTTGGAAAAGTTACAACTCAATCAACAACCGATGGTAAACTTAACAGTCGTATAGAATAAATTAATATAAGATATACATTTTAAATTCCAAAATCTTGGACAGGCTATGATGGATAGAGAAAAAAAAGATGAACTCCCGCAGATGCAGGTTGAATTCATTGATGTCATTTGTTTGCCGCTGTACAAAGTAATGCTATTGAATTTAACGAATTTGATATTATTTACTATGATAAATTATCGAATTTGTTTGTAGGTGCTATGTGACACTTTCCCGTGGATCACGCCACTGTACGAAGGTACATTAGAAAATCGAAAGCACTGGAAAGATTTAGCAGAAAAAGTCGAAATGGGCTTGACGTGGATTGACCACGATAAAATTGAAATACCTGTCGAAGAATTTTTTAGTAAGTCATCCAAATTCTTTTGGAACACTGTGTTTAACTGACTTATATATTTGTAGCTCACAAAAGCACGAAAGACATAGAGTTCACAGTAACCACACTGAACACTACCCAAAATTCGACGAAAAAAAGCAATACAAAAGTTAGTAAGAAACATGGTAAACATACCTAATTAAGGTACCTATATTTTTTTTCCTTGAATTTCTGTTCATAATAATAATAAGGGAAGTTTCGAAACTCCATCAGAAGTATCTATTGGTTAGGTATTGACCTAATACTTATTTTATAATGTAAAACATCTAACAAATATTAATTTGTTGTTAGCATAATACATAATTTATCATAAATAATTTACAAATTTATTATTATACTATTATACTATTTACAAATTTCAAATATTATAATATTAAACTTTTGTTACATTTTCTATTAAATTTGATTCATTTAAATATAAAATGAAATCATATACATTCAAAATGTATTGCTAAAGATTATAATTCATGTAGTAAAATATATTATCGTTAATACAAATTGTAAATTTTGTTTCAAATTATTTATTGCTAAAAATATTTGAGTATTATTTTTAAATTGATTTTAAATGTATAAAATATTATATAAAAACTGTTGTTATTTTATATTCATAAATTAGAAAATAATATTTAAAAGTAATGTTACAAGATGTTTATTAATGTCATTAATATATAATAATTTAACAAAAAATTTAATTAATTATATTTATTTATTTGTTAAAAATTTAAATTCTATGAATACTTAAGTAGTATGTGTTGGATTAGAATAATGTTTATTTAATAATTTACGTCGTACACCATGAAAGAATTTAATTTCGAGAATTGAAGAATTGTTCAAATGTGAATGAAATAAATATCGGAACTGTGACCATTCAAATGGAATTTATGAAACCTACCGTGATGATCAGCATTGGTTTGTCTGAATATTTAATTTTAACTATGGTTAAGCAGCAAAATATGCACTATTATTTTATTAGTTTCAGCACCACTTAATAAGTATCTATTTCAAATTTCCTGTATGTAGTAAAGTATTTTAAAAGTAATTTTTAAAAAATGTATACTACAGCAAGAAACTATATTTTCATTTGAATTTTAATTAATTTTATAACACTTAAAATTTGATTCTTTTTTTAAAATTTTTATTAATTGTCATGTAAATATTACTCATATGATCTTATTAAATATTAATATATACTCTAAAAGTCCGAAATATGACTGTTATACAAATATTTTGAACATTTTTCATATTTGAATTATTACTTTATTTTGTTTTTTTAAATAAGCCTTGAATGCTAGGTCGTAGGCAACATGTTATACACCTTGACATTTTGACACTCACATTTTCATTTTCGTTGACATTGAAGTTTTTATTAATTTTTTTATTTTATTATTGTATGCATTTATATGGCTTATACCGACAGCAAAAAATTACTAAATGATAATATTATATTGAGTACTATATTATTATAATTTGTTTTGTTTGTTGTTGTATAAACGAGTTTCTATAAAGTACAACTGTCGTAATATTGTATTACCTATCTATATTATAATGTAGGATCACATTGTATAATCTACACATAACATATTATATAGTTTTATATTCACATAAGTAAATACAATTTAATTCCCAATATATTCATTTAGAATCGAAACTTTCCTTTAGTCACTACTCATTATAGTTCTTTAGAATATGATATTATTATTTATTATCTCATGATAACAATAATATTATACACACTTTTTTTTTCTGAATTTCACGAATAGTCGTCACATATTCTGACCATGCATTATTTATAACATTTTATCAAAATATAATTATAAACTTGAATAAGATCGGCCACCCCACGTAACACATTATTTTTTACCCATACCTAATGCATCGATAATGCGCACCTGTTGTTCGTGCCATTCAAATGCATTGAGTCTTACTGCGAGTTATACTTAAAGATGCATTATAGAACCGATTTTGCTTACCGGACGCAAACGTACCCAAATTTAAAGAACGCTTATTGTATATATTTTGTAGTGTCCGCCTTACAGACGTAAATTTACGTTCAGCAGAGAAAATTTAGTTTTGGTAGTCACCGTTTTTTACCCATACATATATGCCTACAACGCCGCTAAGAAAGAACTACACTATCAACTGTGATCGCGTTTATCGGCGATTTTGACTTAATTACAATGTTATTCAAAAACGATGGTAAATCGATTGTAAAATTTATTTTTAAACCGATATCGAATAAACAAATGGACCTAACCTAACCAATATAACCAATAAATCGAAATGGGCTGAACGTTAATTCACCACTTTACGTGATTTTAAGACGAAGAAGTAAATGGATGTGTGAGAAGGCCATAAGTCCATTCCAACATATTATTATATTGATTGTCACAATTATTCGTCTCATGCTGACTACTCGGCATACCAATTATTACCCTATATATGAGAATTCAAATATTCACCGTAAAAAGAGGAGAACTTTGAATGTGCAATTTCCGTGGTTGGATGTTGGGGGAGGGTCAAAGGGGACACCTGTTTGATAAACGCTGAGGATTTTTAAAAACGCGTACGATTTGACAAAATCGACTATAATAAGTTGTGTGCTATTATAAATCACGGGAATCAACCAAATGTATATTTTGTTTTCATACTAGAATAATATATTATTTTATTAAAAGCAGTATAGTACTGCGTATGACTGTGTCTGTTCGTTTATAATATTATAATACATACATTCAGCAATAATATTATTGTAAGATAAATTATTTTATCTATCTCAATATAGAATTATAATTAATTCCTATTATAATTATTTTGAAACGACATATTATAGTTAATTTAGTATTTTTTTAATTTATTATTATACTTACGTGTATGTACGTATGTTTCATTCAAATAATTATCATGAGTATTTTAAAGGCGATCTAAAAATACCTAGGTTAGGTTAGGTCAGGTTAGGCCTAAGCCTAGGCTGCATCGTTTTTGTTTCTTTCAAAATCACTTATACGAAACACTATACCGTGTTACTACGTACTACAATATCTGTCGCTTTTATGTTTTAATATCTTTAAAAACACTGAAATAAGCAAAATATCAATAACAACAAATAAAACAAATAACAATACCACACAGCCAACGCGTTCCTGGTGAACACTTGTTTCCTATTCGTACAACTGGTTCTTTTCCGAGCGCGAAACCGTTTGTACCTATATTATTATTTAATAATATTATGCAATTACTTATAATGATAGTTACGTGGGGACCACGTCTTGTATGATAAGTAACATATTTTAATAATCCATATTTAAATACCTTCAGGTAACTGAATAATGTATACTTTCTGATTTCTTTTTTTAAACTAATTTCGTTGAAATTACTCACATCGAACCGTTTGAATTGTATACGGTATCGTTTATATAACTATAATATAGAATAATGATTGGTAGATTATACACAGAAGATCTCAACAGATCTCTAAGTACCCGAATACTCCTCAAATCGTGTTGAATGTTGTTCCGTTTTAATATATTTTAAATATGTACCATATTTATGTTATAAGTACCTAATACCCATATTATCACTCGTACCTAACCAATATTCAGCTACCTATTTACCGCACCACCACCACCACCGCTATACAGGATGATACACCAAGCATGCTCACTAATTTTTTCTTCAATAATGCACTTAAATATTCGAAATCTGATTTTTGAATTTTTAAATATTTTTTAAGACCCTATTATTTTCAAATATCTGAGATTTCTTGTGTTGCTTAAGGAATGTCCTGTGGATATACCAGCTTCTGTTTTTCAAATGAGAACCCTCTCCCCCCTGTTTATATTTCGTAAATTATTTAGACATTATTTAAATCAAAATTCGAACGAATAGGTTTTGAGTTTTTTAATTTTGTTCTCCAAGGATAATAGGTTTGGAATATATGGGGGCAATGACGTTTCGAAAATCTTATTTATTAATATCAATCTATCAGCATTTACATTTTTTTTTAAATTGTCCAATATAATAAACACTAGGTCCAATTCTAAATCAATTTTTAGGGAGTTTTGTCCTTATACAATTTGAATAACTGAGAAAGTATTCATCCAAGTAATGAATTAGGTACATCATAATTTACAGCAAAAAAGAAAGTTCTGGTTTTAAAAACGGAAGTTTGTATCGACACGGGGACACACACTACTTTGTTTAAGTGTGTTAGTACGAAAAATCTCAATACATCGAAAATATCGTGGTCTTAAAAATCCATATTTGAACTTTCCAAAAAAAAAGAAAAACTCGAATAAATTCGTGATCAAATGAAAAAAACCGGCGGTGAGCACGCTTGGGGCGAATCACCCCATGCGCGTGTATTACGCCTTATATGACAATGTCATAACAACATTGTCGTATTGTTGTAGCAGTCGTTATTACTGCCGAACTCATCGGAACCGTTTTTTTTGTTGTTTTTGTTGTTGCCCGCAGAGCCTCGACCTGAATCTGGACACTTCCGCGGCGCTCCACCGGAACGGCGCCAAGTTCTCCAGCTTCCGGAAGAAACCCACTTCCAGCCGGTCGTTCCGGAACCGCGTCAGCCGGTCGCTGTACAACAGTACGGCCAGCGGCGGCGGGTCCGCCTCCATGACTTCCGACCCCGCAAAGCCGTCCGACGCCGCGGCCACCGCCGACCAGCACAACATGATCAGTTCCGCGTCGCTGCCGGTGTTCACGTCGCCGGCGTCCACGCCGGGTTACAGCAGCAGCGGCGGCGGAGGCGGCAAGCAGCTCGCCCACACGCCTTCGATGTCGGCCACGCCCGTGAAAAACAAGAGCAAATATTGCCGAATTCTGTGATAAACGTACCTTTTTTTTTGTTGGTTTTTCACGTTTCAGTGTTTTTAGTTTGATTTTTCGTCTCCCGTCCTATAATATATATATTATGTTATATAATTATGTACGTCCGTAGGTTGTGCATAGCGACTCGCGTTTCGTAGAGATGCGAGAGGCCGTTGAACCTATGGCCTAGCGATATCCGTGAGAGCGGTGGGTGGGGTGGGTCGCGAGTGGTGGGTGTGGGAACCCGTATACCGCCGAAAAGAAACCACGGTTCCGAAACCCATATAGGTACGCGAGAACTACCTATATGAATGACCGGAACCCTTGTCCTTTAAATATTTTAGAAACCTCAACCGATATTTTTATAATATAGGTACATAGTATAGGTACTACTATGAGGTCTACTCGAGGCGTTTATCCCACGTCAATGGCTTTGTTCGTTATTTTTTTTTTTCAGCGATTCGTGTATAGGATTGTATTATATTTCAATATTTGTAACTGGTCGAAATCGGTATTAATTATAACTAAAACAGACATTTATAATTCATAGTGACTGACATTTGTGTTCTCCGTTTGTGTTAGCCGTAAAGGTTTCAGCACATGAATTCGATATTCTGAAAAATCACACCCCAAATGTATTGAAAAACCAAAAATGGTTAGTAAAAAGTTCGATCTGATCAAATCTGATTGATGCCTGATAAAACCGATAATATTACATTATACCTATTAGCGTTAATTAAATTGTTACAGTGAAACCTTGCGGTATCTCGAAGTTTCCACATGTTTCGACATTCACAGTTTTTTTTTTGTTGGTCCTCTCAGACTTCGAAATACCGAGGTTCCACTGTATTTATTATCATTGTCGTTAAGTGATTGTATATAACGTATTTTTTTTCATAAATTTCGGTTTTTATATCGGTGATTGGCCGAGGTTGGGGTTCACATTCTATCTACCAATTTCATGTTTGGAACTAAAATTTTTTTTTACGATTTTACATTCCATTTTCAAAACGAGTTGTTTATAACAAGCTTTAAGTGAATAAGTTGTGGGGATATTCTGTTTGGCCAACGACTGATAATTAATGATGACCGATTGGGAATCACATTAAACCGCCTTCAAAACTTTCAAATACTATAGTACAGACAATACAATTCAGTTATAAATTTAACTGTCTACATTTTGAAAGGGGGGGGGATTGTTGATCGTAGAGGGTGTTCGTATGTACAATATACCTACACTGCTACTAAATCTACTTGGAACAAAATCTGCGACTACACCACGTCAAGATGAATGATAATATATTATGTGCTATGTAGTATTACCTATATTATGCGTACTTAAATATAATAACTCGTGATCGACTCGTGTACGTATACATATATTATTATAAACCGATATTTTGTCAAACGACACATATTACAAAATATGATTTGAATATTACTGTTTGTACAGAGTTTAAATTCTTATCGTTTTTGCGAGCCCTCGTATCCATTCCCCATTCCTCACACCACCCGCAACGCCCCCCCCATCGTTAACGTATTATTTCCCTCCTATAAAATTTATTATTATTATTATTATTGTTACACAGACCTTCGTTTTCGTTGTCGTCTACAAAATATGGACTGTTTTATATAAGAGTATATTATATAGTGATATAGTTTAAAATTATTCTAAATTATAATGATAATTTATTATTAAAAATATGTCGGAAATGATTAGGTCGAAATATTATAAAATACATATAATAAATTATTTGAAGAAATTGTGTTTTTATCCGGTCAATCATTGATAAAATATTTTATTGTACAAAATTCCAATCGATTTTTGTTATTCCGACTGAAACGAATGAAATTATTGCTCGAACGAAACAATTGCATTTAGGACAATTAGTTTGAATGGGCTACTGAATCAAATTAGTAACGATGTTAACATCATGTGATGTTTAATAATTTTATCTGTTAAACCCTATCACAATTTATATAGTAGAGCTTAGAGTAGCGAAAAAATAGTCATAATCATTGTTATATTAAATTTGTGTTTTTATCTTTTAATCGTTTAAATTAATTGTTTTAAACCAAGATAATAATATATTATTATATTTTTAATCGCAGAATTTGAAAATAAATGTATTAATAATAAGTCGACTCTGGAAATTAATCGACGATTTCCATTACAAAATTAACTAAATAATTATATTACTTAGAAAATATCAAAGTCAAAATATTATATTCAGCGTGGTATAAAAAATATTTACGAAAACAATATTTCAATTCTTGATTCTATTCTATTATAATATTCTATTCATTAATAATAATTACCTTAAATCTATTTTGTAAATAATTTTATTTTAATTGTTTATTTTATTTTTTTTTTAATAAACAATAATATAAGAACACACTTACAGTATAAAATATTTCCGATCAACAAACATAATTTACTGTTAAGAGAAAAACCCGAGTACCATATTTTAATCGTTCGTAAGTCTTCGCAATATCGTTCGTCGAATCGTGACCCAGTTTTATGCATAACGATTAGGGTAAATTATTATGTTATTATATTGAATCGAAAGTTTTTTCATAAAAATGGATATTTTTAGCATAAAAAAAAAATTAGATATGTATACAAATTATTTTACATAAATCGGGCATTATCTATTTAATATATGTAATAACAAAATATATTATACATCACAATGGTAATATTTTATCATTTGGAAGATATTCATCGTCAATCATTGTTGGCGTGGACGATATTTCCATTAATTTAATGGCGTAGTATTCCAAAATCATAATAATAATCACGATATGTCTAAATTCTACTTAATTGCAATAATCTAGTAATTTATTATTATTGTTGTTATGTTAGGCTCTAAACTAAGTATATTATAATATTTTAATAATAATAATAATACAAATAATAAGTTTAATAATGTGATATTAATTAGTTTCAACTATTTAGTCATAGAATTTTAATACTTCCTTGTTGTATTGTATATATATTATTTATTAATGTCTTAATATTAAATATAATTGTTATTATTTATTACAACTTTGGAAAATTATTTTCATCACATTAAAAGATGCAGTTGGCAGGTAACTTATGAAATATGTGTAAACTGATATAATATGGCCGTTATGTTCTTTTTTAGTAAAACATTTTACAGGAAAGTAATGAGCAAAATTACAAACAGTGGCTGGTCCATCTTCTATCTATATGTATAAAAATAAATGTACATTTTTAATACATTTTATAACTCAAGATCCTAACCTAACCAATTTCGATGAAAATTTCAGGACATATTAAGATTGATATGTAGATGGTTTCTGTGAAGTTTGTATGCTGTGCAATAAGTTGTTCTGGAGTTATTGTCTCTTAAGTGCACACCTGACGACATGGCCAAAAACAACAACAAAATGTATGAAAAATTAAAAAACATCTAAAAACGATCTAAATATTATTGAGTATTTCATAATTAGTAAGGAAACCAAAAATAAATAAAAAATAGAAAAAAAAAGAGGGGTTCTTGAATGGTTTAGATTCACAATTGGACCAGGTAGGCCCAACCTGGGTATGTGTTTAAACAGGGATTTTGAGTTATACGATGAACACTTTTTTTTTTAAACCGTTGTTATTGGTTATAAAATAAATAATTAGTAGAAATTAGTGTTTATTATTTTATTGGTTGCCAAAGGTTAATCGGGTGCATCAGGTACAAGCACGCATCAAATCGAATTTTTACACATATATAGCCGCTCATCGGTGTTGTCTGCGATCCACTTACTACAGCGAGTTACACACAATAGGAGTTGAATAATAACAATTTTTTTAAGAGTTGTCATATTTTACGGGCAGTAAAATAATTTAAAAAAAAGAAAGAAGGTAAATAATAAACATCTGATTTAAGAATTTCATTTAGAGAAAGCAATAACTACACACGAGCGAAACCGGGTTATTCAACTAGCATTATATATTAATACTGGCCAATACAATTATGTTTATATCAGTTACTGTTAATATATTTTCAGCATTTTTTCATCAATGTCAGTGGCGTAAAATGGTTACAGATCTGGTGGGGGGGGGGGCGGGATAGAAATATCAATTAACTCGTATATCAACATAATTTATTATACTGACTAAGTCGGGAAATATTTGGGAGTGGAGCGGGGTCTAATGCTTCTTACGATACTTAATATTCGAAAAGAATATTATGAATGTTTTACGGTCCGATGATTGTGAGTTATATAATATGATTATTTTTGTATAATATTGGACTTATCTTTACACAGCAATCTCTATCGGAATGCAAAAAATGTTTTTAACCGAAACGATAGTTAAAACAACTTTAGATGGGCAAATCTATCTCGTAGGGCGTTAAATACTTGAATAGTATCAATATTTAAAATAAAAAGGTAACGAGATACATAAATAATTTACAGTGTTTCGCGGGTTATTCTAGTACAGCCTATGATAATTACTTCAAGTCAGTGCAGGTGAAATCAAAAACCTATTTCGCGTTTTCTTAATGCTAGTGAAACCAAAACAAGAGTTATCGATTATTTATATAAATATAATATTTATTAAGGCTGGAGAGCAAAGGAATTAACTATTTCTAAAAGTCAAGCTATAACTAATTTCCAAACTGTTTGAATATCGATAAGACTTAGTTTTAAATATTGACTACTTATTTATAATATTGTAGTTCGGGCTTTTACATACAAATATTATCATATTATAACATATAATATCAACTAATAATTACACTGCTATGTTGTCGGTTCATCATACTATTAATTTACAATACAAAATATTAGCCAGAAGAAGCATGTACCTATGTATTATCAAGTAAAATATGAAAATTACAATAAGAATTTACTATTAGTATTTTTTTTTTAACTTAGTACAATTGGACTTGAACGGTTAACTCGCAGTTGAAGAGTCCGGCCAAAAAAATTGAGTTATCCAAGAATTCGAGTCATAATACAATACTAGACAATTCTTGGGATCAGGAATAAGTTCATGGCAACGACGATTCCAAGTTCGAAAAATTTGAGTTTGACATAGTTCGATTGTAATAGCAAGTTTTACCAGTAATTATATAGTCAATTAATCTTAAATATAAAAATAAACATTTTGAAGTATTTTTGAGTTACAAAATATAAAATAAAAATTCCTCCAACGTGAAAATCGTATCTACGCAGTACGTCAAACATCGAGCATTTTCAAAATGCGTGAAACGTTTTTGATTCCATTCATTGCCCACTGACATGATATCAATCTCAAAGTGACGACGGTTGAACAAAAAAACCTCAAAAATGTAGCGCACATCATTGTAAAACTACAATAATTATTGTTTCTAATAAAATTAAGTTAATTTAAATAATTATTTTAAAATAATATTTGAGTTTCATTTATCTTTATCCAGGGAAAAATAACGATGGTATGAAATACAATATTTATCATACTATTAATATAATATTATATTATATTACTCGTAGTTGTGGCGATCATATATTATCCTATCTTCCGATAACATATTATACGCACCTTTTTATATCACTATCAAATTAATGACATGTTAGTAGACCAAAGGACTTTCCACATTAATATAACAGTTACCTACATGACGTATAAGTTAGCAGTAAAGTTGCTAGTAATCGAGCTTCGAGTTGTGGACAGTTTTAATTTTAAATATTTACATAAATCAATATTTAACGATGGCAATGTTTATAAAAAGTAAGCGAGATAAAGACATGGTAGTTTTTAATAAATATAAATACAATCTCGCTTCAAAAAATTTAAGCACTGATGAAATTCGTTGGCGATGCGTGAACGTACGTGTTCAGCTACATTATACACATCCAAATCTAAGGTGGTGAATGAAGAGGATATTCTAAACACTGATCATCTTCGACATAATCATAATTCTTGTAGTGACACAGAATTAAATCGTCAAATAGTAAATGTTTCATGTAAACAAAAAGCTGCTGAAAATCTTTTCATACAGCCAAAAAAAATAATTTTAAAAGAGTTATCAGAAGACATTCAACTTACTGATGGTTTAATTTCAAATGATTTTAATGTGATTAGAAAATCAATTTACAGAAGTAGGCGTAAAGTACTTCCTCTTATTCCAACTACCATAACTGAAGCACATATGGCTCTAAATACACCAGAAACCACTTTTACTACAGAAAATAAACCATTTGTGTTGGTAAATGATGAAATAAAAAATATAATATTTTTTTCTTGTACAACTAACCTGACATTTGTATGTAATGTTGTGGAAACAATTTATGTGGACGGAACGTTCCAATTTTGTGCCAAGTTCTTTGGGAAAATTTTTTGTATGCATGGTTTTAAAAACGGCTATTACATACCATTAATATTTATATATTTATTTTACTTTCGGACAAAAAATATGAAACATATGTGTATACGTTTAAATCAATACAAAATAAATGCAAAGAATTAGGATAAGTTTTTATACCAAAATTTGTTACTATTGACTTTGAAAAAGCAATTCATTTAGCAGTCAATGAAGTTTGGCCTTCATCGCAAATAATTGGTTGCCGTTTTCACCTGACGCAAGCATGGTATAGGAACGTTCAAAAGTATGGTTTAGCAACTGAATATCAAAATAATACGAGTACCTATTGGTAAATGGATTCAGCATACTTTTGGCTTAATATTTTTAGAACCAACTCAAGTATCCGATTGCTTTACTCAGATTTAATGGCTGAATGTCCAACTGACGAAAAATTAGTTAAATTTTGCGATTATTTAGTAGAAAATTATATTTCTGAGGACAGTGTTTTTAATCCAAAATTATGAGCATGCAATTCAGCGAGCATCCAGATTATAACAAATGCGAGTGAATTGTTTCATTCATATTTCAATAAGAACTTTTATTCTAACTTTCCATCAATCATAAGTTGGTTAAATATTATACGCAATGACATCCAGACAGAAACATATATCAAAATGAATAATGTTGAAATTCCCAAAAAAACAAACGACAGAAAGACGAAGGAAAGACAAAAATACAACTAAAAACGTATAGGTACTTTTATATAGATCTGGCGAAATTACTAGGTGCGAATTTGTAAAAAGCATGTGTAGAAATTTTAAAAAATAACAGTTTTTGTAAATGTATTTTGATAACTTAACTTAATTTTTACAAAAAAAAATAATATATTATATTGTGTAATGTTTTTTTTAAATAGTTAATAATAATATATAATATTATATGGTATACAATACATACTATATTATTTAAAAATCATTGCCAATTAAATTTGAAAACGACTAAAATGGCTTTGGTCGAAACGGGTATCTGGGCGAAACGGGAAAGGTTGATTTTGGACCGCCCATTGGTGTTGTGGAATAACTGTTTAATATAATTTTACTATGGAATACAATATAAGAAGACTATTTAACGTTTTTTTGTTCCATTAAATGTTTATTTTGTATTGAACTTTAGTATTTTATCCATATAAAACTGACTTTTTTTTAATTATAATTATTGAAAATGTATATAATATAATATTAATTCTATAATTGTTGTAAATGAAATAACAAAATACGGTCGTGCCACAGAAGACACTGCACTACAATACTATACAATGATAGGAATTGAGAGGTGAATAACTGAAAATTATACGCATATTCTATTTTAATTGTACTAGTTTTTAAAATGCAGGTACTAAAGTTACATAAAATGCAATATTATGGTTTTATTTTAATATCAAAAATAGTATATAGATAAATTATAGGTACATATTATTATATGAACAAATAATTTGCCCCCCTCCACATAGATTCAGAACCACCACTGTAAAATATACTTAATATAATGTAATATAAACGTGGTGATGCGGTCGGTAAGTCATGATTTATTTATTTTTTTTGTAGGTACTATTACAGCTACACGAACCGGCTATACCTAACGCGTGTAATAATATAATCATAATCATAATAACAAAACGCGCTTAACGCTTAAAACACCGTCTAAAAATCGCCAACCATTAAAATACATAATACACGCGAATGCGGCGGTCGATGACAGGGCGAGGGAACGGCAGAGGGTGAAGCTTTGGTGCAAGGAAGGGGGAGGGGCTGTGTTGTGGCCTCGCAAAAGCTCGTGTAAAAGTAATGAAAAACTCGGTTAATGGACGCCGTAAATGTTGATTAGGGCGAAAGCGAGAGGGGCACGCGGCGTCGGAAAACAGAGCGGGTTGCCACGTGGGAGGGGGGGGGTGGCGCTATATGCGGACGACTTTTATTGTGTGCGCCGCCGGCCCGGGGGCAACGGGAAAAATATGTTTATTGTAGCGATAAAGCCCGAATACCTCCCCTGGCGAATACGCAATGGATACACTATACAGCAGTCTCCCGCCCTATAAAGACTGCGAGGGGGAGAGAGAGAGAGGGAGTGAGGGAGAAGGGTACGAGAGTGAGCGAGAGGAAAGGGAGTGGGTGAGATTTAGAGCGACAGGGTGAGAAAGAGAGCGTACGATAATAGCTCCCCCGGGGCGACCCACTGCTGCCGTGGTCCCTCTCATTTCCGCTTATATCATATAAATACAAGCCACCACTGCAGACCCTATCCTCCCCATTATAATACAAATCTGAACCACCACTCGACCACTGACGATCTTCCTTTCGACGATCGTTCTATGCAATAATGTTTCCTCAATCCAAAGACGTTTTACTCTGGTCGCCATCACTTGTATTATAATATTACATTTCATGTATTTATTAAATAGGTGGTACTACGCGAATCGTTTGATAATAGTATTATGCACAATATGTAGCCATATTTACCCTGAGGGCAGCGTTAGGCATGAGTCTAGAGCCTCCGAGCTAATGATTCCCCTCCCCCAATATTTTGATGTTTTCAATGGAATTTATTTTTTTTGTTTCTAAACTCTGTGTGTCAAGTTCAAAAACGGCTCTGGGTGTGTATTGATCGTTAACGGTCGTCATTCGTCATTGATTTCGAAAGAAGAGCGCCATCGGTAGACTGTGCACAATAGTTAATATTATTAATGTTTTTAGCTGAAAACAATTAATAATTGTCACACGCACGTTTAAGCTTTTAAAAATACGAAACCCTCAGATCTCGATCCATAGACCACAAAACAAACCCGTTAGCTTGGCAAAGGTCGCAAGCGTCCCTCGGGCGCGCTTTATAACTACAACGGACACTAAACATATAGCACAACGGAGTATAAGGATGCAAGTAGAGCAGTCGATGAGAAAAGGTTGATTTCAGACCGAGGAGCCAGACGAAACTGAAGGAACAACAATTTTGAAAAAAGTTTATGATGATCAACAAGTTTACTGGGTTTGGATAGAGGCGACTTTTAATATTCCGAATATTGTTAGTGCCACGATAAATAATATAATTACAAAATTGAAAATATCATATTTTTATTCATAGATATCAAGCTGAAAAAATAGATAATATTCAAAATCGCTTCTATAATAACCTAGTAAACTTTTAAATCAATTGGCACCATATTTTGCTCACATATTCCTTTAGACTTGTTGAGTGTTCGTAGTTTCGTTTTCAACCCCTATAGTTTCACAGAAACTAACACACATGATTTTAGTTTTGGCTCACGAAAATTGTATATTTGTTTTGTTTCATATTAGGTATATATGGTTGCCATTGACTATAGAAATAAAAGATATAACCTTTTTAATTTTATATAATATTATGTGCATAAAAAACGAATGTAAATTTAAGCTTATATAGGTAGTCAAAAACCTAACCATCGATTTCGGAGGGATTATTCTTAGAGAAGACATCTGCAGAAAAGTGCAGACCAACGAACGGCTTCTTCCATTTTATATATACATAGAAGTATGTGTTATATATTAGGGTCATCCTCTCACATTCTCACCCCTCAGTGTTGTAGTGTGTCTAAAAAATCGTTTTCGTTGTATTTCGATTCTCATACGGCTACTACTATTATTATTAATTATTATTATATAACATGTTAAAAATAATCCTCTTAAAAATAAAACTTATAATTATTAACTTATCGGACTAAACGTATGCCTAAAACTTGCTCCGTAATGTCATCTTTAATTTAAAAAAATTCTGCATGACAATTGAATAATAGTTTCGGAACCAACCCGTAACAATGATTTCCACTTTTGATTATTTTCGGCTTTATATAATATCTGGATGTGGATTAGCTGTATAACCACCTGAAATCGTCCGGGAAAAATGAACAAGCATAAAATACACCGGGAAATTTAATATAATATACATACTGAGGATAAGGTCTATGATAATATATTATAAACCTTGGTTTTAGTGTTCTAGTTCGCGGGAAAATCATACCATTTAAACTATATTTTTCATAAGATTAGTAAGCGACTGATTTTTTGGAATAGATTTGTTTTTTTTTCAAGACCACTGAGTGAGCCGCTATTAAAATATATTCCAAGCCTTGTACTAGCAAATATTAAATTATTTTCCAAGTCATCGTGTCAAGTTTTCAGCATATATATATACGTTTATCTATTATCGCACCTGCAGCAATCCACTTCATCGTCGTCATCGCCGCATCCTCTATAATATTATAACACCCTTCGTTTCTATACGGGCTGCGTCTGGCACCGTGATGATGGCTATTCCGCGGATCCGATTTTGTTCGGTGGATTCGCGGGTGGCGGGTGGATAGCATCATTATCGTCGTCGCGAACAAACTTTTGCGGAGGCGTCGCCACTTGTTCGGCGCGCGAGTGGCGGCTGCAGGGGCGACCGAAGTACCGAACGACGCGATGACGGAGTGACTTGTTTGCGGGGCCGAGAGGGCGAAGAGGTCGCGAGAGGTGGTGTTACGGGGGGGGTAACCGCGGTTGCGAAAACACGGCTTTTTACTTTACCGAGCGGTTCACAGTCACGGGGGCTGGCACCGCCACCGCGCGTATTATTTCATCATTTAAATACCGCGTGCGACCGCGGTTGACGTCTCCGCGTCGTCGGCTAAATAAATTTAAAACACCAGTCGCCCGCTCCCCGCGATGATCACTTGGAACGCGAGAGGGGGACTTTAATAATATATAAACGTGTGTATATATATATACTCGTATATAATATATGTGTACATGATATGATAAATTATATATATATTATATATATATCGTCGTTATTATCGCGCGAGCGAGCACTTACCCCGCAGGTAAATATATTATATACACTCGCACGTATTATAAAATAATATATAGGTACCGACAGTAATGGAAACTGTCATCACGGCCACCTCTCTCATGGTTCCGTCTCTCACCTTCTCACTCTCCTCTCTCAAACTCTCTCACTCTATCACTGTCTCTCTCTCTCTCTCTCTCTCTCTCTCTCTCTCGTTTCATTGCTTCCGGGTCGCGCGCGAATCGTCCCTCCACCCTCTGTGTAGCGGTGACGACTATCGCGCGTTTAATGCACAAACCTCACCGAATTAATAGTGACTGATGTGACGGCGGTCGCTGTTCGATAAAACATGATAATATACGCTGCCACAAATGCGATATAGTCTTTTTTGCGCATTCTTTGTTCTCTCGGCCGGATAATTTATTATCATGATAATATGCCGTCGAGCAGTACCTACTACCTAGTAGAACTGTGGTGGTAATACAACCTCGGGTGTTGTTTGATATTAAAATTTGGTTTTGTCAATTACGCGTTTAGGTACGTACCAATATATGCCACTATATGGTGCACTATATAACTTTCAGGCATAAAACAAACATTTTATCATACTTTAATATGCATAACTTTCAAATAACTATAAAAAGCACAAAAAGTGCCGAATTATTTTGAAAATGATGCCTTATCTATTAAGTAGTAAATGGTAATAGCTAATATTAATATCTGGCATACATTTTTATTACGCACAAATAACAAAATCAGCTCAGTATATTATAAAAAATAAATGTATTAAGCCACTATAGCGTTAAAAAGTAGTAAAGAATACTCTTTTTTTCTTTGATAACTGTTCAGTAATTCCTTTAAAAATGTAAAACTTCTTGATATAAATAGTTATTTATTTCATATTAGATGGTTATAATATATAATAGGTGTTGATTGTTCAAATAATCCCTCTGTTTATATAGTATATATCTTCATCGTAACTTTAAGTTCACGCTGTAGGATGAAGATGTTGTATAAGTTTCCTTCCCACCTTCGCTTATTAAACGACATAGTATTACATCGTCTTTGGTGATTAAAAGTATGAGGTATTATTATAGACAATTCAGTTGTCACTTTAAATTGAAGCTATTTACTAAGAACTATTAGGTATGCAGTTGTTTTAAATAAATATTTGAATAATTAAATGTAATGATCTAAACGAACCATTATAGTTGTTCACCAATAATGCGTTAGGTTCATAATTCATTACTAAATAACAGATGGCAATTATTTAATACAGAGTATACTTTATATATAGTCACATTATCATCAATGATTTGATTGATTGGTTTTTTTTTTATTTATGTTAGTGTTGTTGATTAGTAAAATAATTTTACAAAATGGTTTTACAAAATTGTATAAAAGATGAAATATTGGATCTAGTGTTAAATATACTTGGGACATTTTCACAAATAAAATTACTATTAATCACTAACAATTACAAAACACCATTTCGATTCTGATCCGTCAAAATGTTCAGTAAAAAACAGGGTTTTCATTTGAAAAATTGAAGGTTGTATCTCCGCAAAGACACTCCTCAGCACTACGAGAAATCTCAAAAATTTTAATATATGGTTTAAAAATTCCAAAAATTAGATTTTGAATAATTGCATTATTATTGAAGAAAAATGGGGATGAGCATGCTTGGTGAATCACCCTATATAATATAAATCAATATATAGTTGCAGCTTTTATATTTAAAAACTAATCGACAGATTTTGACTAAAACTATGAATAATAATATTGTTTTAAGAGTGATCATGAAAATTTAGAGAGTAGTCTAAACCTACTTTGAAATTATCCAATTTATCTGTATTCAATTTTCCATAGGTGGATTGCCCACCTGTGTTAAATTGGTTCATTTTTTTTAATAAGTTAAGTACTCCTATGTCGATTTGCCTGAAACGTGAACTGTGGTACAATACTTGTTATACTAATATACTGTGTATTTATTATTTTTTTCGCTAGTGAAGTGGAACCAGTGGCTATAGCGCATGGCGCAGACAATACAATCTTATAGTATTAATTATTATTATCGTGTATCGGCCTACAATCGTAATATAAAACGCATATAAACAATGTATTTATGTTTTAAATTATTTCTAGTCATATTATCCGACTTCACTCGTGAAAAAAATAATAAATACACAGTGGTTCCACGAAAAAATATCCCGGTCAAAATATCTCCGACAAAATATCCCCAAATCAAAATACCCCCACAAAAATATTCCATGACATAATATCCACCGTAATTATTTAATTAAAAATTAGATACTTATTTATTTATTTATTTATTTATTCAGCCAAAACAATTTTAATTAAATAATTACAATAAAATACATTAATACATTACAATTCGTTTAAAGTAAAATACTTATACAAATAAATTATGATATAAATAAATAAAAATAACATGATAAAATAGACTTAGAATACAAAAATATTGTCTGTCAAAAAATTTAAAAATATAAAAATATGGAAATGATTAGTCAAAAACTATACAAAATAAAACACTAACCTATTATAATATTAAGTTATGCGCTATTGATTTTAAATATTTATTTTTATTAGTGTCACTATTATAGCCTTTTACAACAGCAACTAGCCGCTTTACTATATTTTTTATGAAATTGAAATATAAAATGCTTAGGTTCCTATATTAGTAATTAATTATAAATCAACAAACCTGATAAGTCGTCTGTGGTTGTGTAACACATTGTCAAACATTTTTTACTTTTATATTCCGTGCAACGCCAAATTATTATTTTTTCACTCCTTCTGTGAATGCTAAACAAATAGCCTTCAAATACTAATAAATTATTGCCTTTTTGGCTTTTAATAAATTCTATCATTTTTTAATACAATAAGAAAATAATAAAACAAAATAAGAAACGTTAAATGCTCACGACAGGCTTTGTAGGTAATGAAATAAAATGACAGTATGACACTCTATACTATCATCCTATCATCAAAATAACGAATAACACACGTTCACTTTGGAATTTAGATAAAGTGCGATTATTACTTCTAATCACAACTTTTATAATAAAAGTCAACATTTTGAGTTATTATTTAACCGGGAAATTTTTACGCGGGATATTTTGTCATGGAATATTTTTGTGGGGATATTTTGGTTTGGAAATATTTTGTCGGCGATATTTTTACCGGGATATTTTGACGTGTCACCATAGCCACTATAGCCCTTTTTGTGGGGTACAGGGTAAATAAAAGTCCTTTGGGCATAGAATTTTAGATTAAGTTAGACAAAAAAGAAAAAAAGAATATTAAATTGAGTGTAGAATAAATACCTTTTGGAATATTATGTCGGTAATTATTTTGACGATTATAATTAATACCTAAATATATAATAACAAAATAAAAATAATTTAACCCTTTTTAGAACATTTATTGACATGAAAACCTACATATACTTTAATTTTGAAAAAAACATATATTAAGTACATTTTGAGGTATATTTATATTGCTATTATAGTTTATATAATTATACTTATATAACTATATTATTAGCATAAACTTTTGAGTAAATACCGACTTACTGTAATAACTAATAGATTACTTATACATAAAAAGCAATAGATTAAAATTAACCTAAATATTTTTAAATTATTATTGTGTATAAAAAAATATAGTAATTCCTTTAAACACATACAAGTTTTAAGTCCCCACGAATAATATTTTTTAATATAATAAATTAAGAAACCACTCTTTAAAGTGGACTTTTCCCTTCTCCCCACACCACATTACATTATTTCAAGGAAAATGTATACTATTGCAAGTTCTTATTATACATCAATAAAAATAATAGTTCACAATTTTAGCATCACTTTAAAATTCCAAGTCTCGATTATCATTAACAAATAATGAATATTTAAACATCTTTTGACAAGACACAAAAATGCATTAAATTATGCAGGTAACATTCAAAAATGTTTAATGTGAAACATTAAAATATTCAAATGATTAACTTTATCAAGTATGTAAGAAACCTACTTCGACTTACCACGTACCGATGTTGCCTATACGATACGCCGTATTACACAACTATTGTTTATTAAAATAATAATATTATGTAATATTATTTTAGAACGGATCAGAATACATCGCGAATCTAAATCCATTTTATACGAAACATGACCTACTGCGCGTTTCTCAACTTGGTGAGCAATGGTTTTATTGATTTGAAAACACATCAATTTACTGTCGCATCGTAAAACGATTATAATATGAGATGTTTAGTAAGTATACAGTTATATCAAACATATTATAATGTTTTTTTAATAAATTGTGTACGTTCATAAAATAAAAAAAGGTTAAATATTATTTATTTTTTTAGCTCATCTCCGGATGTTGTATCAATTTTCTTTTTTACCACTTCCATTATGTATACTCGCAGTGATGTATTGTACACAACAATAATAATATTATACTTATGTATGCGGTGTACACATTATTACATTGTTATTATTATTTCGAGAAACGTAAATTTTGTTTATAACAATAATTATATCATGTCGACATTTCCTCAAAGCTTGAAATGTGGTTCTCGTGAACCGTAGTGACACCATGACAGAACATTATAATACGAAACTTTACATTTGTTTTGCAGTATGTTAATTATTTCATAATATAATATGTTTCAACGCAAGAATCAAAATTAATGCATTACATTTGCATTTAGTGTGTTTTTGTTGGACAAATAAGTATTAATTGTCTCTCGTGTTTAATCCAGATCCGCACTTAACTCATTTAAATTGTTCACAAACTTTTCGGTTTTCGTCTTTAACGAGCTCATCAACTCGGAGCTTATATGTTACAATTTTAACGACTTAATGTTTAATTTTTATTTCAGGGTCGTACTCCGGATTATAATATACTATAGGTACTATTTAGTATCCTAAACATCTAACTTTACGAGTTTGTCGTTAACATCTCAACAACGAACGAAAAATCCTTGGATTTCCGTAGGCTATTATAATATTATTATAGTCAAACCCGTTAATATAGTATATTTTAATTATTACATTATAATTATTGAATTATTGTAAAATGTTTAAACGACAATTACATCATTGTTTTTACAAAATCGTGATATTGTGTTGAATTACAGTATACAATGTTACGTTATTATATTATACAGCGAAGTTTAAATGATTTGTAAATTGACAATGATAAATCGCGATGATAATGAATGTAAATTATCCGACTTTATTTCCCATAGAATTTGTATGTAAAGGACGCGCGCGGGTACCTACTAGCTTTTGTTCTGGAAAATAAAAGTTTGAGATCACGTGTTCGATCATGTATTATACACCAGATACCCAAGTATTATTACTATTATTGTTATTATTATTATTATTCGAAACATACGTACTTTGGCGGGATTCGATGGCTTTTAAAATGTACCTATAAACACCGGCATATATAACTACAAATACCTAATGGATGACTGTGTTGTACGCGATTTGGTCGGATCAATGCGTGGTTCGCCGAGCAATAGTTGCCCGTTAGGATAATCCTCTGGTGACCAATAAATTAATCGGCAGGTAAACGCGGAAGTCCTTTTCTTCATCCCTCTCCGTCGCCGTCAAGGGGTCTCGTCGCCCTGCATATTCGTCCACCCCTATATTATACGATGTAGGTAAATATATATATATATATATAATATATATACCTACGCCGTACCTATGTATTATTCGCGGGAACGTAAATATTCGACGAAGGTATCGGCCAAATTGAGACGGATCGCGTTTTGGACTGCATTACCATTGAGACACGGTGTATATTATCAGAGCACCGGTAAATCTTCCATATATAATGTCAAACGGTTGATTTGATTATTTGTGGGCCGAACTTGATATAAATGGCTCCCATGGCTCTCGTCGTCCCGATATTTTATTTATCCGAACACACCGCGATCGAACGGCGGCGGAGGCGGAGGTTTGCAGGCTGCTCTGCTGCTGCAGGTTTAGCTTTTATTTCACTCCCCGCGCGTTCACTGTGAAACTTGCTATAATATTATACCGCCTTACACATAGGTTTTCAATACGTGTGGAATGTGGGTTGATAGCGATTTCCAGTGGAATTGATCGCCCCAAATCATAAAAAAAGCAACACGCAGTAGTATCATAATATTATGTATTTGAATATATGGCACGGTAAATCTATATTTATATAAAAACCGATTGTCATTTGACGTATTAAATCGTAGGTAGGTACTACAATATTCTATATCAATACTGAAGATTGAACTATTTTTTTTTCGTTATTTCCACGCAATGGGTGTGAATATTTTTGCAGGCAGTGTTTCAATGTAATTTCTTATGTTCATAACATCATATTTTACATTAATATTATTGAGAGGACGTGATACACATGCGGGATGTGTTGTCTCCGTCTTACAAGTCCGTGACATAGCAAATTTTACGAGAACACTGTTGTAGCTCTGTTAGTTTAAAAATTAGAGTGAATTTTTAAAATCTAAAGGTAAAAATATTATCCAGTCAACCTCGTATGGGTTTTTTATTATATTTTACAATTTTAAAGCGTGTAATGAGTATTTTTTAAAATTTAAAATTGTTTGTACGTCTTAAAATACTCATAAATTGCCTTAAAATTAAAATATATCAAAAAGCCCATACCAGGTTGCCTGGATAATAATTTTACCTTTAGGTTTTATTTGAAGTCAATTCATTCTAATTTTTAAAATAATGGAGTTACACGTGAACACGTGCTGAACGAACATTTTTCTGTTATGCACTTGTAAGACAGAGAAAACACATGCGGTCATCACGTCCTCTTAATCCATAATATTATAAGTTATGATAGACGTAAAACGTTAAATGGGTTCGATGTTAAAATAGATCATAATAAAAACAATTTTAAAAAGAAGTTTATATTTGTAGCATACCGATTACTGGTTGAATGTTTGTATTTAAATAATTATTTTATAACATGGATCGTAATATCGTATTTAAAACTTTCTTGGCAATAAATTGGAACAATAGAAGAAAATTTGCAAATGCAACAACATCCGTGCCCTAATCATAAAGTTTAATAAGATAAAATACAGTAAAATAAATAATTAGGTACACATAGATATTTAAGAGGACGTGGTACCCACATGTGTTGTCTCTGTCATACAAATGCGTAACATAGTAAATTGTATGCTCAGCATATCACGTTTAGCTCCGTTCGTTTAAAAAATAGAGTGAATTGACCACTTATAAAATTAAAATGTAAAATTATTATCTAGGCAACCTCATAGGTTTTTTTTATTATATTTTTATTTTAAAGCAAGTTATGAGTAATTTAAAATAGTAAATTGCTTGTACATTTTAAAATACTCAAAACTCGCTTTAAAACTAAAATATTATTAAAATCCTATGAGATTGCCTTGATAATAATCTTACCTTTAAATTTTATAATAGGTAATTTCACTCTAGTTTTTAAACCAACAAAGCTAAACGTGATCTACTGAGCGTACACTTTGCTATGTTACGCACTTGTAAGACGAAAACAACACATACGGGTACGGGTACCACTTCATCTTAATATTGGTACATAATGTATTACTGCATATTATGCAGAGTGCAGACGATCATCATTATCAAGTATTTTAATACTTTGTGTATTGTTATACAGTTATTCTGTATTTAAGTAATCCCGAAGAAAAATAATATGGTTACATACATATTGGTCCTGCTGCTATTTATTTTACAGTTAAATATTGAGATGTGTTCACTGATTTTTTGGTTACCTACGACATGTAGGTCATATAATTGCATGCATAGGCTAGGTCAGTGGCGGATTTAAGGGGGGGGCGAAGGCCCCCCCCCCCATTGGCATAAGTTAGGTTTTATTATTTTTTATTATTAATTTTTATAATTTTATCTTTTATATTGTTTCACTCAAACACATTATATTATAATTTAAGAAATATTATCATTATATATTTATATTATTATTATATTATCATTATATAAGAAATTCTCCCAAACATTTCGCCTTAACGCAGACGGCAGACCGGCTATTTTTGCCATGTAACGTTCTTACTGGCCATTGCTATCTTATCTTATTTTATTTGTCACACGATTCTAACTAATCCATTTCTATATTGCTATTATCGTTTTAAAATGTTAGTAATTTTACAGTCGTCGTGTCACTCGTGTGTAATTCATATTTCGTGCTGTTGTCCGTAGTGTTTTCGTTTGTAGTTTCGTGTTCAATTATTCTGTTTTAAAATGTCACAAAAACGACAAAGTGAAATAAACTTTTTTTTAAAAAGTTGAAAACAAGTGACGAAAATAATCCATCTCCACGTGAAGGTATAGAAAATGTAAGCGTGCAGTTACCACCAGAGTCAGAGCCAGCTACATTTTCTGATTCGTGTGTAGTCGATTTTAACAGTCAATATGATATCGCATTTGCTATTGAAGAAAATGCAAATCTAAAACTTTTTGGACTATGAGCCCTCCCCAAAATTAAATCCTGGATTCGCCACTGGGCTAGGTCCTGCTGGGCATTTAATTAGATGGTGTGACATTGTCTGATCTTGTCCCCATTTACAACTTTACAAGAAATACATAGGTATATATCGGTCTCCATATCCGCATTCTCCCATACTTATACACATACACGCAATCTGTCCAGTTACCTGAGTGTCGGCAAGTCTAGGTTGTCACCGGCAGCAATAAAATGCTCTGATAGTTCCAACCATCACCTTCGGCAGGTCGTGTCGGTTAGTTTTATTTTAAATTATTCGGATGTTCTATACTTTTTCAGGAAACGCTTCCTTGATTTTTTTTCAATCTCAAAATAAGAACACCTATGCATAGGTTTAGTCTTTAATCTGTTTTTACTGCTTCGTTTTAGTGGATATTAATTACCAGACCGATTAGGAAAATAATTATGCAGACTTATTACAAATGTTACCGTTTTTCATACATCATAAAGTAAACCATTGCTATATGCATATATTAGTCATTCTTATTAACCCTATTGGTTAGGTACACTAAACATAAATATATCACTAATTCGTAATTTTCCGTTAAACGTTTCAATTAATTTAACAGCCAAATATGTCGGTATAATATTATAATGTGAAACTAATGAGTACAAATAGTATCGCCGATTACTTATTAGGTACGGTTAATATTTTACTGTCTACATATTTATGTTTCAGTTTATTATAAATAGATTATTTTTAATTTATTCCTATACGAATTTATTGAATGGATATGTAAATAATGAAACCTGTTTTATTTACATTGAGTTCAAACGTTATACTTTTTAATGAAAAACCGAAGATTAACATCTTTTGAACAGCTGCATGAAGGCGGTAAATATTATAATACAAATTATTGTGAGTGAGTATAAGCTTATTCGCTATCTCCTAATTGACAATCGATTTTTATTTTATAGTTACAAACTTTACAGTGCGGTACGTTATTCCTTTACAAATAATTAGTATTTATTTTTCGCGGAAATATCTAAAAAATAACAATATCGGCAATACTATACTTACAAAAATAAATTCTTTCATTTTTTTTACCCAAATATAAGTACCTACTTACCTACTAAGTTTGATTTTATAACGTGGAATTATTTTTTCTTGGATTTTATTCATTAAATGGAAATATTTCATAATATTATACTAAAATTAATTTGCAATTTTCAATTCTAATTTCCTGGAAAATTGTTAAACATTTTTTGAATTTATTTTAGTTTTACGTTTTATTATATAAAAGTATATTATAAAATTATCTGTGATTATACCATTTAAATTCGTAAATAATTATTCATTCTTTGTTTTGGTTTTTTTACGCTAACGACTCTAATACTCTATCAAAACTAAAATTAAATTTAAAAATAGTAACATTTTTATTAAAATAATTAATTCTTCATATTATTGGTAATAAAATATAAAATTAATAAATTTCGAAAATATTTTTGGTATCGACAAGTGTGTAACGTGATGGAAAATATCCAAACTATTAAATGAATAAAAATTAAGTTTTCAAATTGGTGTATAAATAAAAAAAATAACATAATAACATGAATACATCATAAATTGTACATTTTACAACGGTCACGACGCGATTCCGAAACTATTTTTTCCCTCGTGAGTGTATTTGAACGGCTATTTCTCTCGTTATCATACAGATCATAAACAGTATTAAAAAACAAATTGCTCGTAAAAAACAATAATAATAAACACATCGTGACTATAGTCAATTAAGGTCAAAATGAAATTACATTTTTCGGTTTTTTATTCCCCCGCTAAATGACGGACAACCGCGATCAATTAGCGCAGACGTAATTAAAACTGCCGAGTATACCTAGGTACATATATATATGCTCCGGGACATACCTATTCTGATTACGTAGTCGGACGGAGTCATGTCGGCGCACGCAAGGCGAATACCATTTATTAGTACTGTACACCAGTTTTGGCTTACACCCCTGCAACAGTATCATAATAGATCGGAACAGTGTCAGTCCTCTCCGCCCGCTGTTGTGCGTCTTTGTTTTCGCATACATGGCTCGCCCTCAGGTTTTTCCGTGCCAAAGCCAAACACCCCTTTACCCTATACCCGGCGGTGGTTTTGGTTTTGGTGTCGGCGGCGGAGGCCTGAGACGCGCTTTTCGGCTTCGGGTAAAACGGTCGCCAATTTGTGAGCACGTCCAGCTGTAGGTACATATTATATAGTATGACGTTATTTAATTTCGTTAAAATACCAGAACGCCGCCGTGTTGACGTATGGTATTAACTGCTCTACGACACGATTTTAATTAAAAAAAAATAAATAAATAAATACACAAAAGTATCATCGACAACCGTATATTGTAGGTAGGTACACGCTGGTTAAGGGCTCGTTAACAAACGATCGTCTAATGGGTTTTTCGTATGAATTTTTACCGCCAAAGCCGTACAGTGGTCAAGTGTGTGTGTGTGTGTGTGTGTGTGTGTGTGTGTGTGCAGCAACGTTATACATTAAACGGGCGACAGATGGGCCGTTGGCTACTTTTTAACAGTCCGCCCCCCGTGGCGTTGTTCGTATACACATGGGGGAATATAGTATTATTATTATTATCATCATCATTTTTTTTTTTTATTTAATGGGGATGAAGTGTGCGCAATTGGCCTCCGATGAAGTCTTTATCCGATCGTCAGAATCATTAAATGCGATTGAGTCGTGCTTGTAATATATTAATCTATTTTTAAAGGACCCCGCGCAAAGTTTTTCCGTACGCGTTTGTTTTGTCCGGCCCACGTGATAATATTGCGACGAACCATTTATAATAATTCGACTAAATACGCCGACGTCATACGATTGTAATATAATCGCTCATAATATTATCGATAACCGTTTGAAACGTGTGAGCGCGTTAAACATGTTTATCGGGCACGATATTGTTATGAAGGAATCTTTGGATCGTACACGACCCCAACAATATAATAATAATTAATAATATTATGTTACGCGAGCACAACACTGCTTTAATTTGATAAAATAAACGCATTTTCGGCGTGAATGAATAAGTTAACAAGTTATTACATTTTTATGTGCTCAACGATTTCCGGGCTTTTGTAAAGGGTTAATATTGTATGTGAATGTCATATTTAGTAATTTTCGTATACTTAAATATTATTGAATTTACCTTACGAAAATCATTTTGTGCGCTTGTTTTGATGGTCGACAATCGATTAATTTATATCTATTGAAATTAAACTGTATACCTAGATAATATTCGTTAACGATAATCGAACGCCAAATCGACGATTCAGTGTTTTAAAATCGTGTGTTGGAAGTTTCGCTCTTTTAAATAATAATTGTGTTGTACATAACATTATTATAACCGATTACAGATGATAAAAATAATGGAAGCCTAATGACGCATATCACAAGAAATAAATTTAAATTAAAAATAAGTAGGTACCTACTTGCAGCTAGAAAATAGGTGTCGAGAGTAGGTTGAGTTGTTGGTCTTCATTGAGTAGGATAGGTCACTGTAAATTAATGTGTTAAATTATAATTCAATGGTTATTGATAAATCATTTTAGGCATACGAAAAAACAACTCTGAGCGGAAACGGACAGTCGACACATACTTTTAATATGGATATTTCATAATAAGATTATTTTGCTATTATAATACTATAATACGGCTGGATGAACTAATTTTTACCAAAATCAAATCGCATAATTTACTAATAATACGTGTATGAGCTTTTACACTACACTTTTTTTAAATTCTAGTAAAATAAACATAAACTATAAAAGGGAATGTTGTATTACAATTTCAAGACTTATAAGTATTCATATTAAAATGTTATGAGTTTTTAACTATTAAACGATTTCCATATTTCCATATTTTACACCTACGATGTTTGTAAATATTTAGACTTTAAACTCTTATAAAAATTATTTATATAAATATTTTTATATTTTTAAATTCTTATAAGAAAAACGTACTATGTAGTATGTTGGATCACTTATTAAATTTTCAAGCTTTTTTTACTTACAATTTACAAACAACAAATTATTTATATACCTACCTATATCGAAAAAAACTAAAAATTAAAATATCCATAACTAGCACACAAAGAGGCAACATATTTTTTAATATTAATCATCTCTATTCAACGCTTATATTAATGTTTTGTGAAAAAGTAAAGTTTTCATTTATTTATTTTTGATTTACAGCAAAAAAACAAAATCTATTTTTTTCAACATTTACAGGTTTAACATACAAATTCTCATTTTCTGATACATTTTTTTCTAGTTTCTTTTAAAAAATACTGGCAAATTTTAAATTTGACTTCGTACTAACTATTGATCTGATTTTCTACTATAAATCTTTCTCAAACTTGATGATTTAAGAATTTTTACTATTCCAAAAGATGGGATAAGCACAAAAAATAATAAGTTCAAAAATAAAAAAAACACATTATTTTAAAATTGATATAATTTTTGCTCTCCTCCAAATATAAAAATAAACATATACTAATACAAATAGCATCAAAATAGGTGATTTTTTTTTGTTTACAAATTTTATTAATAATATTGTATCAGGTACTTGGCAATTTCTTAACACATCGTCTGTACAATGTGATTAGGTAGTTATAAGCCAGGGAGCAATACAATATGTTTTAACTAATAATAAGCTTTGTTACAAATATTAACTATACTTTATGATTATTTAACGATTTAAAACAATTAATATTTATAATTGGTTTTTATTTTTATTACTGTTGTTAGTTTTTGAAATTGAAAAATATTTACATCTATATGGCAGGTGTCCCTGTATAAAATATAGGTACTGCTGTATATGTTACATTTAAACTGCATTTCAAGTTACAACTCATTTAATTTTATGTACCTATACAACGAAAGTATAAACTGTAAAGGCATCAGATAATAATATAGACATTCGAACAATAAAAAAAACTATAAATCAAACCTTTTTTATGTAATTCTTTTGCTACCTATATTTGACAAGAATAAATAAATATAAATTGTGTTTGAACATTTTTCTTTCAAGTCTTTGACAAACCCCGATTGTTTTCTTTGTGAATTCACTAATTTAAATATCATGACTATCATTATTAAAAATCATGCTGTAAATAATAACGCTTAATGAGTAACGTATTATTGGCATACACCCCACAATAATGTGATCATATAAAGTGTTTTCTTCAGAGACGAATCGAGACGAAAATTAACTAAAAAACACAGATTGCATAATAGTTTATTCGACAAACTTAAGACGTAATCAAGCACAGATGGATTAATTTTTATCTATATACATTCACGTTTGTTGTTTCGAAAAACCTTACGTTTAACGTTGCGCGTCTATTTGTCAAATATGGTTGAATACGTTTCAAAATGTCACAAACAATTCTTACAAAACCCATTGTTCTTCTGACAACTTTTAGAGCAATCAGTTGAATACACTTTTCATATCCTCGTAAGTCGTCAGCTCCGTTTATCTTACCTTTTCGAATCAGTTCGAAAGTTGTGAAGGATTTCGCACAACTATGATGATCAATATTTCGCCTTGAAAAACACAGTGGTAGGCGTTCGTATAATAACTGTTTGCATTTTTTAAGTAGGTAAAATATTACATTTTTTCATAAGCTACACCAATTACCAAACATGTAAATCGTATCCAATAAATCTTATAATATTGTCTGCAGGCTTTAAAATTATAGTTTATCTAATAAAAACATTTTAATAACTCAGAAATTATTTCGTTATAGACGTGTCAATAAAGATCATTTGACAAAAATTGTCAGAAAAAAAGGGTGGATCTTGTTTGAAATTACGATTTTTAAACTTTAAGTATAATTAAAAATGCCGAAAAAAAGAATTATTCAAATACAAAGGAATAGGGAGTGAGTTTGCTGTATAATATAATTAGGTAATTTATTTTTTGATTATTTTCATTGCATACGAACATAATACTACTATACTTATCTAAGTACATTTTTCAGTAATAAAAACACAACTTTTCTAAAATAAATATAGCATATAATTTTTAAGTGTAATTTATTGTTTTACATCCAATACTATTTAATACTTAATCGTAATAATAAATTTTATTTTATTTTAGATCTACTATACTAACTCACTTTACCTTACATAGATATATAGTCATATTATATAAGTCGTATCTAAATTTTCTTTTTTTACATCCCAATTGCGTGGGTACAGACTACAGCGGTATAGCTTGTATGAAAATTGAAACTGTATATATTGTATAGTCTTTAACTATTGACACACCGGCGATGTAGTGATTACCGATAAATACCTAACCAGTAACCGTGTTGTCCGGCGTCGTGCGCGCACCATCCCCGTTGCCGATCACTATTAAATCCAAAACGCCAGTTCGTATTTCAAAGCAGGATTACAGTAGTCCCGTCTCGACAGGCTGTATTAACAAAGGTTATCCTGCTTTTCAGCTCACGTAATTGGCTCGTTTTGTAAGAAGAAACTGCATGTAAGTTACGAAACGGTATACCCGCTCGTCGTTTATGTACATATATAGAGTATGTATACACCTACAGGCTATACAGAACCCCGTCGTGCCTATATACGATCGAATTTTTTCAACGACGGTTTTACCGATCTCAGTGGTGTGCGAAAATAAAATACGTTTCATACATTGTGATGCAATTATTGGACGATATTTACTATATCATAATAATATGACGTGAACAATTGTTTGGTTTATATTTTAATGAATTGTTAAGATCACGACGTTGTTAGAAAAAAATCTAATTAATTGGGTGTTTGTGGGATGTCTAACACGATGCTCACTTTTATCTTAAAAATCAAGATTGCAGCACAATTGCACATCGATAGAACAATATTTTAAATTCACAACTTATCTTCCCGAACACAATAAGTAGAAATATAATTTCTCGAGGTTATAAGTCTTCATTTAGATTTTTCAGCAAATATATTCTCTGTCATAAACGGTAATATTATACTGAATAATTGTGTGCCTTAATA
Organism: Nasonovia ribisnigri; assembly: GCA_027563435.1. Taxonomy (NCBI): domain Eukaryota; kingdom Metazoa; phylum Arthropoda; class Insecta; order Hemiptera; family Aphididae; genus Nasonovia; species Nasonovia ribisnigri. The sequence goes on along the minus strand of JANEHU010000319.1, from coordinate 168,725 downwards.
ATTATTAATTACTGACCTATAAAATTTCTCAGTTTACATTTCTTAATATTTTTTTTACATAGATACATTGGTATTAAAATAATTAATAAAATATTATACTTATAATAACTAGTAATATCTAAATAATGTCCAATAACTATAATTTTAAAATTTATCTAACAATGTCCAATATAACAATAAAAAAAATGTAACCACAAAAACTTGCCAATTAATAACATAGTTTAATGATAATATTTTATTATGTTTTTAAATACCATATTTTGTCAGGAAAGAAAATTGTGAAATTGCAGCTTCTTCCTATCTTTGTTAAATCACTTTACTCATTTAAAGAGCGCGCAATCATAACGGACCGATTAAAACCTTTACAGGATTTGAGTTTTTTTTTTTATTATTATCTTTTATTTATTTGAGTTTTTATTTTTTCAAAGATCGCGAGTAAGAATGATCTAAACTTTTCATAATACAATTTCAAACTAAACAGATATAATAGGTACCTTATAAAGTAATTTTTTCAAACATAACGATATTTTTATTTACTTCGTCAATCAAAAATCCAACAACACTCGAAATAATTTTTTTATTGAAAGCAGATTTTAAAATAATTTCTAATAAATAAAAATGTGTTTGGTATTTTTATAAAATGTATTAAGGGCTTGTAAAATATGTTCATTAAGTTAAGTGCATTGCGTGTTATGTGTGATTTAATATTTATCTACAAACACGACATTCATAACATCATTCAACTAAATAATAATAATAATAGATAACGATAATTTATGTTTCTAAACTTAAACAAATTCAATTAAACTATTTTACACAAGAATGGTATAGAGGCACATACTTGTAAAATTATTTTTCTTATATTATGACTTTCCCTATCATTATTCATTATTACCAATTTTTTATATTATTATTAAATGTTACTTTACAGTAAGTATCTATACTGTAATAAATAATATATATTATAAGATACAAATTCATCAGTCTATTATTTATTTCACATAGATACAATTAAAATGTTTTACTCGCTAAAATATAATATGAGCAATATTATGTCAGCAATAGAAAAATAAAGGTGTAACCTCCAGATAGATGGTTGTTTCTCTCTTAAGGCATTTGCGCAAAAAAGTTTTAAATAAACTTTGAACTCACTTGTCAAGTGTAATTTTAATCGAGTATGTAGTTTGAAGTATATATTAAAGTTATGAAATTTAAATTCCTCGGGGTTGGCGATTTGAGGTCCTTTTAAGTAAAATAAGACACGGGGCAGATGGATGAACACGTTATACTCGTATTGTCCCCAACTTTGTCCCGTGAGACTATCTGAACCCTCTGAAAACGAGATTTCTAGCCTATAGCCAGTTTTTGACGGGATTTGTACTACTTTTCGAGAGTAAATATACTTACTTTTGGAACCGTCTATTGAGTTGTCCACAAAAGTCAATAATGAACACTATCCGAAATCCTTAACCGACTCCTTTAAAGCACTAGACATAAATTATTTTGAGATAAAAGATTTTACGCTATTCTCTTTGTATATAATATGTACATAATATATATATATATATATATGTATAAATCATTTTACACAGATATGCGAATACATACGGAATACATATTATATAATGTTTGTATTGATTTATCATGAAGTTAATTTTTATTTTTTAATGACAATGTTTATCAAGAGTAATAGACAATAGTTAACAAATAGTTAGCATATAAATACGTTATAACAATCATTGTTATAGCATTTTATACTAAAAAAATATGTAGCGAGTACTATATATTATGACATCTTAAATAATATATTAAATTGTTTTATTTATAAACTACCGTTTCTGAGTAATTTCATTACTCTTGTATTAATATAATATTATATCCTGATTGAACGAGCGTGTAAAACTTAATATAACACACAGTGTTACACGTTCGTTTATTTTAATAATGGAATATAATATTTTGTATCTTAAAATTATTTGACCAAAATATTATATTGATAACAAATACCTAAATGCACACAATAATATTAAGACAGAAAAACAAAAACGTATTAGTATTATAAATTACTTACATTATCATAATATGATATTATTATCTTTATAATATGATACGGACGTCGTCGTTCGAAACGCAGTACCTATATATTATTTTATAAACGTGTCAAAGTCAAAATCAGCAGTGAACAATGTAGTTGCAAGCATACGGTTTTGTATCAATACAATACTGTTGTACTTGCTGTAGACGTAATTTTTTTTTTCAAAACATATTATTCATATATTCTATAATAACAATAGTCTTCCAAAGGTTTTAGAGAGTCGTACTGTATACGGCAAAGGATTACGAATGTAATTTAGCGAGTGCAATCATCATCGGTGCAGCTATGTAAACACGTCCGTAACCTTTTTGGCTTTTTTTTTTTTTTTTTTTTTTTCCAGTGGAGTAATGAAACTCGGTCGAAAAACACTATAATATACGTTATAAAACGCCCCTCTGGCGGCGGTGTCGTTAAAGAGTACCGTTTTGTCAAATCTCCTTTTCATCACGGTCGGGTTATAATTCGCGCTGCGAGCGACTATACATATATATATATATACGCGTATAATATACGACTGTTCGTTTCCGGGAACCGAAAGTCACAAGTCAGCGCGCGTGAAGTTTTTCATTATACTTTTGTGACGGCCCTCCTCCGCCGCCGCCAACGGTGTCTGTCTGTAGTTGTGGGCGATGGGTTAGGGGGGGGGAGGGGTCGATGGGAGAACACAGCCCGGGAGAAGAGATCAAACGCCTCCGTGCCAACCAACACAAAAGATATTTTGGAACGGGCTCGCGTGTCGGCGGGGCGCGGGGCGACGGTGGATTTGGCGGGGGGGTGTTGCTCGGCAGAAGTGCGTGCGTTTGGGCGAAACAAACTTTATACTGGCTGCGAACGATGATGACGTGACGCGCGCGGAGGCGGTGGCGAGGAACGCATATATATATATATATAAATTCGGTGTATATATATAATGTATATGCATGTATATTACATATATATAATAATACGCGTCGTGCACATAATATTTATACGTACATATACATATGACGGTGTGTATATATATAGTGAGCGAGCGCTTGCGTGCGTGTGAGTATAGGGTGGACGGAGGGGTGCAGTCTGCGGCGTTGACGGGGAGGGACTGCAGGGTACGTATTTCCCAGTGTTTATGTGTGTATATATATATATTCTAATGCATAGACGATCCACCGGTGTGTGTGTGTGTTTGTGTGTATAGATGAGCAGCTGGTGCGCGCGCTTGATGATCAGCCGAGTGTCAAAATCTCTCGGCGGCAAAACGTTTCGCTCCGGCCCGACCCGCTCTCGTCGCCGATACTACTACAACGCGGCAGCAGCTAGTACACCGCCCCTGAATCACCCCCTCCCCCTCCCACCGCCGATCGACGTCATCGCCCGCCCCCTCCGCAGACATAATAACATACTTATATATATATATACACACAAACAATAAGCGCCTCTTTTCGTGCATATATATGTATATTATATGTGGTACAAAGAACTCGCGGATTGCGTCGACGGCACTATGATTCCGAACAAACGGGCTGGACGCTGCGGAGCGTAGAAGTAATAAATTCGCAGTCGGTCTTTTTGATAAAAATTTCACGATTTTCCTTTATGCGTGTACGAGTATAAATATATAATATATATGTATAAACGACGTTGAAGCGAACGCTTGAACGTCGATTTATCGCACAACGACCATTGTGAACGTCAACGATATATAATAATATACGATTGTATGAAATATATATATATATACATGACTTACAGTAAGTATAAGACAATGGCTTCGCGGTGGAACAATGAAACGTGACCCACTGTTGAATGCGTGGCGTGGGGTTGGCATAGCAATCAAACGTTTTGAAATCTATTTCCTTAATAGAAACAATCAGTATAAATAAATTCTATGAATGAACATTTGTCCCGAATAATGTATAGAATAGAGATGAATTGAACAGTTTAATTTAATAAATTATCAATACGAGTGTATAGGTATTTGTTTTGAAATGTCAATACATTGACAGTATTCATAATGATTAACCGAATAGTGCCTATACTACCTACCTACCTACCTACAAGCATTACTAATATTTCAGTTTTACATTATTTTAATTTAAGGTATAATAATATAGTTCCTTTAAAATCTAAATCTTCTTTGACCTGACTGAATCGTAATATTGGTGCAGTTAATTCGATCGAAATGTATACATTTTTTATTCCTTATTGAATGGACGGATTATAGACACGCGTGTAGTTAAACTTTACCCATACTGATCTATTTTAGCCGTGTCCCCATGGTATAATGTTGCCGAAAAAGTATTAAATAATCAAAGATACAATGGTCAGTGCCTCAGTGGTGTACCGATATACTGAAGTAATAGTTGTAAAATAAAATAATTTGATTTAGAAAACTACCAAACCATAATACCAAACCATTAATTTAGGTATTATGTATATACCTTAATAGTATATTATTATCTACATAATAATAATACAAAATTCATCCTGCATAGTTTCACAAATCACATTATAACTTGATATGTTTTGAAAGCAACTATAATGTATAAACATCATAATATAAAGAACTGTTTACCTAGGAAAATGTTTTGAGAGTGTTTCATTAGGTACACATTGTTGAGGTAACTTTTTTTTTTAGAAAAAAAAACCTTTTAATCCTTTGGTTCCGGAGTAAAAATCTGCATTCAAAGCAGATACATTTTTCCATAACTTTGAACTATTTCTCATATTGTGTTTCATGTACAATATAAATACATTTCGTTAAGTTTATTATATTTAAATATTTAAAAATATATATTATATAATTAAAAAATGTTGAGTAATGGGTCCTATTTTGAAATTTTTTAACTATAAGCGTTTATTGACAAAATATAAAATAATAAAATAATATTATTATATCATTAATTATTCAATCACGGTAGGGTGTTTATACTTTATATTAATGTCATTTTCGAAATAACAATAAACGTAATGTTACGTATACGCATTTCGTATTTACAAAATTATTGATTATTTTTTCAATTAGTAATATGATCCTTTTAGCGGTTTATGCGTTATTTTGGTATGTGAAACCCCATGGTTCGGAAATATGAGTCCGTCACAAGGGCATTATAATATTATTATAGAACAATTTAAACGAATAGTATTTGATTTTCATTAAGTAGGTATTGATACGTATCGTATTGTGACTTTATTAACAATAAAACAATAAAGGCTTACTAAGCAAACGCATCAATGCACAATGTTTTTATTACAAAAGCCTAGAATTTGGATTCAGCCATCGACGTAACTCAAAAATGTATTTTACAAAACTAATCAACTCACAAATTATGTTTATCTGGGCATTCAACTATCGACAAATACCTAGGTATCACAATAAATTTTAAACATTAAATTTTACACTGCCATATTTGGAGACAGAGCACATTAACAAAACAAGTAAGTAGGTAAGACATTAAACACATTGTTTTTTTCTTATTCGATACATAATAAACATAGAGCATTTATTCAATTTTATAAGCATTTTTCTGGCTTATAACGAGCTGGGGTGTAGACACAACTTGAGATTGTTTTTATCACGAGCACCACAATAATTACAATATTTAATTTGATGTCATAGTGAATTAAAAATCAAAGCCGGTCGGTCGATTCGTCTGAGGTCTGCAAGTTATCGAAACAGCCGAAAGGGTTTTAATATTTTAACGCACAATCGAGTGACATAATATTTCAAGAGATTCGGGAAATTTATTATCCGTCGTATACCTTGATAAATAAATGGACACGATTCTTGAAAAATTGTACGTTTATTCCTGGAATAAAAAATAACGCAAAGTATACACCTATAGCTAATATTAATACTACAATAATATTATAATTAACTAACCATTTGAGTGATCATCCTTATCCGTCGATTGTCTTGTTTGTTATTTGTACCTAATATTATAATAACGCGATCGGATACACGCAGTTGATCTTAATTAATTTCAATTATCATATTATGCGGTTACAGCGCGGTATACGGTTGTTGCGCACGTACAGACAATCTAAACCAATAGCAGCAGCTCGTGTAGAAACACGACATATCATTAGCGTGGACATGTTTCATTCGTACTACGAGCCATCGTACTGCTTACTGTCATTTGTTATTTATACGTGTATTTAACATGTGCGCGTATTTAAATTAAGACATAAAAAAATTAAAAACCTAGTCGTCGTGTAGTCGGGTTTTTTTTTTGTTCGTTTGTAAGCACCAACACGCGCGGCGTGTAGATACGAAATGGTAAAAAATAAACACAGATAGGAAAACCAGTTTGGCGATTAGGTAGTTTTGAGTAGTTAGGTAGTTGGTAATAATTAGTAACGAATAACACGTTCGAACAAAATGTAAATATTTAACAGTTTTCATTATGGTAATGACGAAGGAGAAGAAACGGCGCGGCGGCTAAGCGAAAATCGAATAATCGACTGAAAAGCCTCGTCAAAACAATTTATTAACTTTGCGTTATATTGTTACAGGAATAACAAGGATTAAGTGGCCATTAAAACTCTGCGGAAATATCAAGCGTTTTTGTTTTTATTTTTAAATGCATAATATAACGAAAACAAAACTTTATCGCTCGTGAACCTATTCAGTTATTAATCCCAACTTCGGTCTATTATATTATGTAGGTAGGTAGGTACCTGCCTCTATCGTAATTTGTTAATGTTAATGGAAATGAAATATGCGTTATAACGAATGTATATTTTAATTATTCGTTAAATACCTGCAGTGCTGGCGGAGTGTAGACGGCGCTAATGATTTTTAATCACGAGGTACATATATACGTCCTATAAATATGTATTAATATTATGCACCAATAATGGTATCTGCTGGAACAAAACAACGCATGCACACCGCAGGAATAAATTAATTCAAATAATATACCGGTAGGTATCGGCAATAAAACCTGCAGACAGTGGCGGACTGGACGACCAGGATACTGTGAAATTTCCCGGTGGGCCGCTGCTCATATAAAATATATGTTTATTAATATTATTTTTGTGAAATTATAAATTCAATTATATTTAATAAGTAAGTAATATTTATTAGTTAACAAAATATTATAGGTAGCATGTGAAAGATCATTTTTCCTACTAAAAATAATTAAAACTTTTCTGAGAAATTCAATGGGTGAAGAAAAATTTGACGCATTTATGATGATGGGAGTCGAAAAAAATGTTTTATTTAGTATTGATAATGTTGATATCATTAATATGTTAAAAACTTAAAGTGATTTATTAAATAATAAACTTTCTTATTAAAGTAAAATTGATTGTAGTTTAAATTATATACATAACAATTACTTGAATATATTATAACAAATTTACAACAGTTATTTTATTACATTTTATATCGATTAAATAAAATATTTAAAAATTTAAAAGCTAAATTGTGTTTATAAAAAAAAATATCTATATTATATAAAGGATCGTTAGTGTACTGAGGGCCTCTAAAGTTATGATTTTACCGGGCTGTTTTCTTCTCCCAGTCCGCCACTGACTGCAGAGGCTCGTTCGATGTATTATTAGAAACATATAATATTATAGGTACTACGAAGATTTGAGGTTTTATAAAATATATGTTTGGTTGTAAGGTATCGTGTTATAAAATTATCGTGGAAAATAGTCTGAGGAAAAAGAAAAAATTGTCTTCGTCTAGGTTAGTCTAACCTAACCTAGATCGTGTACTATAATATATTTATGTATATGATTTAAGTCGATTGAATTATTTTCTTATTGCTGCAACATTTGAATTTACTAAAACACTTACGGTTTAGAGTTATTATTTTTTTTTTTATTGTAATTTTTAATCAGTGTTCAAGTGTAGTCGTAATACAACTCCTTATTATGTTTTTTACTTTTATGATTAGAATCTTACCGATCGATATCATTGCTTTAGTGAATTTTCTCATTAAGAACCATTATTGTAATTTATAATATTATGCCAATTGCCATTGGTCGCTTTGGTGAAAATTGTGTTTAAAACAACTATACAAGTGGGTTTCTGGTAAAAGTAGGTCAGAACCGTAAATGATAAATCTAAAACTATTATTTTTACGATATCGATAACGATAATTGCATTTAATATGATTTATATTATAATTGAATATTAGGGGTTATTCAAGTTTAATTTAAATCCATCATACTTAATTAAATAACAGCTATAATATCAAAAGGTGTAATTCGTAAAAATTGTAAATATTTTTTATTCGATAAAATAACTTGTTTGAATACATATTATTTACTGTACCTATGCGCATTTAAGTTAGTTAAATGAGGAAAATCTGTTTGGTATTATATTTTGTACGAACCTACACTAAGGCAGACTCGGTGGTTATCGCGAGATTTTTACACTTAGATTAGCCGGTAACGAGGCTGCCACTTATTGGTCGAAAATGGTACTGGTCTATTGATTTTTGCGGTCGCTAAGGATATGGGTTTCGGCGGGGGGGAGGGGTGTTAAATCCTAAAACGGCGTGGCTAGAGTAAGGAGCAACTTACAGAACAATCCTGTTAAGTTGTTCATAAAGCGAAAAGTAATTCACCAAGAGTGGAAATTGACGTACAAGAAGATTAAATGGGATGCGCAATCCCAGATGCCGTTCCATTTTAGGATTTAATACTGCGGGAGGGCTGATCAAAGGGAAAGCGTCTCGAATTTTCTATTCACCGGGGCGTGCACGAATACATATAGATATATATTTATATACCTATAGGTATGTATTAAAAAAAAACCCATACAAATGTCTCACATATGTGTGGTACGGATAAATGGAAAATTTGATATATTCTAAATAGAACCGTCGCCGCGATTTCACTAATCAACTTCCAACCATATTAATTCGCGAGAGTATAATGGAGGTTTATATAGGTATTTGGTACTCTATCAAAATTAATCAAATGCGTTTGACGTAAGAATTATATTAATTTTCCTATTCTTATAAAACTACTTTTCGAATTAAAAGCAGTTACGAGTAAGAAACACAGTAATAACTATATATATTGTAACCCGGTCTATGGAATAACAAAACATTTTATAGTAAGACTGAATAATCATGACAAAACTCACTTTAGTCCAAGTTTCAAGTTTCGGACGAATCCAGACTCTTCTGAACTGAAACGATATGATTTAAGTATTATATATTATACATTATTCACATTAATGGAGACATTACGTCGAATAGTTATTAATATTACATGATTATACGAGTTTATTTTAATTATTTTAACTGCGTATACCTAGGTATACTAATCTAACAATAGTTTGTCGATTGATGTTTTTTTTGTTTAAATCTTAATACATTTTTCAATATAAATCGAATAATTATTTAAATTTACTTTGCCCATACATGATAATCACCGCATATTAAAATAATATCTTATACATACCGTGATGGTAATACATAAATAACATATTTTTATACATTTTTATAAAACTTTCCAAATAAAGAAGTTTTTGGACGTACCTATATTTTATTTACTACCTTTACAGGTTTATACAGTTTAGAGTGCAATCATAAAGTTATTAAAATTAATGAGATAAAAACCAAACAAGCAATTTACCTACGTCATGATAAATAAAAAATTGCAATGGCTGACGAAGTAAATATATAGCTGTTGTATATAATAGGTGCAAATATATATGTACAGACCAATAGAAATTCTAAAAACTTTTAGCATAGGCACAAATAGCCAATTTTTCTTTTGCTGGAGTGGCTTAAGGACTTAAAAAAATAAGAACCCCATTTTATTGATTAAAAAATTGTGGTTGCATTCTCTCTAACTATATAACTATATTGATTCACATCCAAACATAAATTATTATTCAGATCATTTGCACATTCAATAGCTATATCTATTGCCATCTATTTATCTACATTTAATAGGCAACTAGAGTAAAATACACAACATATTATATAAATATACAATATAGGTACATATATTATACACTATATACCTACACAATATAGTAGATACAATGCATGCATTTGTGGCAAAAAGTTTAACGGTATGGTCTTACTATTATTCTCTTGTAATGGTGTGCAAACCATTACATTATAACATTAAAACTGTTTTGATTAACGTTAATCAAAACAGTTATACCAATATGGTTTGCACACCATTACAAGAGAATAATAGATTAATATAATACATTAACAAAATTCATAATAATAATCCTTCAATCGTGTAACATAGTAATATCAAATATGGTACCTATGTCTGCTGGAGTATATTATATAGTCTCTATTTCATCGCTTGCATCAGGTCATCATAGTAAAGAAAAATAATTTTTATTACTCATATTTAATTTCAATAAACTGTACTCGGTATACAATATCGGCTAACTATAAGTGTCTTGTCTAACATCTAAAGCCTCTCATATTTTCCCGTTTGTTATTTATCTGTCGACACTCGACTGTCACTGCAGAGTGCAGATACACCGTAACAGTGATAGACAACGTTTTAATAGTTATGGGTACCGTAATAATACCACGTAACACTCTCGTCACATTTTCCACGGAGAACACTTATCGTTCGCGCTTATATCGCCAATCTGAAATAAATATAATATTGTACGTACTTATACCATACAAATAATTTTTTTTTTTTCAATAATATTTATTGGATACGATTTCAAAAAATTATATTTCTTCGGTATAGGTAAGTACTGAAGAGTGAGGACACGATTTTTTTTTTGGGGGGGCGGGGAGTCATGGTAGTGTTTTGGTGGTCTAAGACCCCTTCCCCTTCTATTGGCGCCTATGATTTTGAGCAACTGATGTTGTAAAATACTGTAAATACTGTCATTTATAGTTTATGCGCCTTAATAACGATAAAATAAAATTGTTCCACTTTATTAAACAATATTTATTCGAATGAAATAGTCATATTACGTGTGCCAACATTTTTTTTATAACATACATATCATGAAGCCTTGTCAAGTTGGTCTTTTAGTACCTTATTAAAATTAAAATTAATCTTATTTTATTTAAAACCAATACGTAAAGTTATATCTCTAAATTATTTTAAAGTTTAGACAACCATTTAAGGGATAATGCAATCTAATATATATTATTACATTGTTGTATTTCAGGTACCTATGCCATTTAAAATAATGACAATATTATCCGTGTATTTATGAGTATTGCTCGAACATAAAAGTTATTTTTTCAAAATTTTTTTTTTTTCAAAATTTATTGATTTTAAACCGAGCTATTTAGACAAAGTTTTAAACATAACTATTGATTTCAATAATTGAAATTGAAGCAAAATTTTTGGGTTGAAAAAAAATAACCGTGTCCATATTATTTTTCATTAAAAAGTTACAAAACTTTTTCATGCGTGTTTTATATTTATATATATTTGTGTGTGTTAAAAACTATTTGTAACAACCTCTTTTAATCCCCGGGGAACACAATTGAATGAGAATATTAAATAATTTATTGTTTTTTGGGTATTTAAAAAAAAATAGCCATCATAAATCGTGCACTCACTGTACCTAATACTATTATTTTATGTTCTAATTCTAAACAGACAATTTTTTTACATATTTGTGATATTTATACTTCCGACGCTCTACAGTGAATAGTGTTTACCTTTTGTAATTTTCATAATAATATATATTTTCTCTGTACGCATACTGTAATATTTGTAGTTGCTCCGTTGTTATAGAAATTATTATTGTTACTAAACTTTGTCAGCATGCCCTAAATACATTTAGTTAGTGTGCTTGTAAAATAGAGGATTTAGATAATTACTCTGTAGTGCACTATATATAAGTCAACAAATGGCATACAAAGATCAATAAAATAATAAATAAATGCGTTCTTCTGTGATCTTTTACACAAATAAGAAAAGTAACACTATTAATTAAATTATAGTTTATGTAACGCTGGTCAACGACTTAAGAATTCTCTTTGATCCACAATTAGAAAATTAGAAATAAAGTTCCATCGAATATGGGATTCTTAAACGTTTCCGTGGAAATTAAATCACTTTAAAAGTTTCCCATTTTTCAACAGACCGTTGGAAATGATCAGTTGCTTTTCCCCGCAAACTTAATTATATCGGATGTTAGTAATAATTTTATGGTCCTTCACGTTTCTTCTTTCACTGTAATAGTAATGATTTGAGTAGTATGTCTTAGTATGTTCTGTATCCCCCACAAATCTGACGAATCCGGCTACCCCGCCCAGCCTATAGTTATATCCGCGCGCCTGCTATCGCGTACGTGCGTGACCATGCATATCATGCAAAGGTGTCTAACCTAACCTAACCTCCCCCTCTTATCCTTACCCCTCCCCATCCCATCGATGTCTATTACGTACGTACCCGACCTTACCCCCTGCCCTACCATCAATGCATATCACTCACACCCCTGCATACCCCACCCAGCCTATAGCTCTATGCTATCACGAACGTGCCCAGCCTTACCCCTCCCTTCCCCTCCTATCACATAAGTACCCTGCCTTTCCCCTTCCCATACATGCCCGGCCATGCCCTGACCTACCCTTCCCCCACCCAATATAATAATTTGTAAAAGGCTTACATTCTAATACATTAAAAATTGAGAATATGTTTAAAATTATAAAATATTTTTCTACACTCCTTGAAATCCAATTAAGTTAATTTACAAAAAAAAATATATCTATTTAAAGTATCTATATTTAAATATATTTTTAAAAATATTTTTTTATTGTACAGTTATTAATTATACGTTCACATTCTTGAATAGTCAACAATGGATAACGCCATTTGAAATCTTTTACAGAGCGGTCACTTGTCAGAGTATAAATATTATCATGATAAAATGAACAACGTGTACATCGATTAATAAACTCATTTATACGATATTTTTCTTGAAAATTATCATCAATCATATTTTCAATCAAATTAATATCGCATAACATAGATAATGATGATGTTACTAACGTTTTACAAAATTTAAAAGCTATACTTTCATTCAGATGTAATAATCTTTGTACTTCAATTAACATATTAGAATTATATAAATATAATAACCGAAAATTTTGATTAGGTTTAAATTCTTTAATATGTACAGTCGATAATTTTAATTGTGTTAAAGGTCGTATATAATTTTTACGTTGAACTCCATAATTAATAAACTCTTTTCGTAAGTATAATAATTTTGTTTTCATAGCACATCGATAAATGATTATATTAATATCATCAAAGTCGTATATTTTCTGTGAAGTTACCATGTTCGCGTTCAACTCATCCCCTGATTGCCTCCTCGATCTTTTGACAGCACTCTGTTCGGTTTTCATCCTGTTTTCTTCTCGTCCCGTCACCATTTCTATTATCTATATATTAACTGAAAGTCTACCCCGGCGGGTCTTACTAGTAGAATATATAGAAGTATACTGAGGAATATACAATAACTGAATTACCATTTTATAATCGAATTCCTGACTTTAAATATGTTTTCACAGTTAAAAAATGTGGGGTTTAATATCTCATTATCGATGACTATTTATAGTCTATTATGGTCTAATACAGTATATTCATAGTCTAATGATAAATAACAGAGCAACTATATCATCATTACTAACTTAATTTAGCTGAATACTTACTTAAATATTACTTAAATATTATTTCCCAACGATGCTTACAATGATAAATTAACCTTAAGTCCTACGACTGTTCTAATAGGGTATTCGAGGAAAATATGTTATATTATCTTCATCATTACAATTGATTATAATTCACTAACCCATTGCAAATTATACCTCAAAACTGTTACTTTATAGTTTATTCATGGTAATACAATATTTTGATATATTACAGAGAGATATTTATAATGTAGGTATATATAGATACATAGTATAGGCGATAAATAATTTTCTGCTATTTACAACTATATATATAATACATTATGTTAAATACTTATAAATTAACTAACAATAGATTACGAGAGGCAATTATTTATTATAAAGTTATATGTCGCATAATTAATTAAAGGGTATATCTCTAAAAATTTTTTATATTTGAATGGATATAGCGGGATGAGGGCTTGAAACACAGGTAGGTATACCTGTTGGAGAATTACGTGCAGCTATTCAACTGAAATCTCTTATCATCATATAATTTAACATGTACGATATCCACATTCACACGATAAAGAACCCCGCCGCACTTAAACACTTTATTCGATTAGCATGAGATTATGAAAAAAAAAAATCAATGTTTTTTAAAATAACCAGAGTAAACTTATAGATCAGACCGTTTACACGGCTGAAGAGTCCTGTACTAGAAATATCTATTTTAGTGAAAAACACTATTGTCCGTATTTACATATAGATTTTACGATTGGGAATGATGGAGGGGGTATCAGTCTCGTGTATAAATAATATACAAAGGTTGTTAAATTTGCATTAGTTAATCGTTCTTCAAGTGTCCGTGAAATTACTTTCACTACTGTTAATTACATCTAATTACAGCTAGAACGTGAAAAATTACATCCATAATTATTTCAAAATAAAATATTTTATTCGTTTTAAATAGAACATATTATTTCTCAGCGAAATGTTAACGAAAAATAGAAAAAATCTTCAAGTGCAAAAGCCATCCCCGTTAATCGATTGCACGAAATATGTAGTGGATTTCGAAGAACGTAAGTTTTTAAGTGTAGGAATCGTCGCAAGTTCTGAATTCAACTGCGAGGTAGGAGAGGGTTTCGGTATTGTGATTCGTATACTAACAGTCAAGCGGACTATAGATATTAAATATGAGCTGTTAAATTGGATATTCTCGATGATGGGAGATATATTATCCATAATACCTGAGTCACATCCTTCACCCTCAATATTACCGCCTTTAAAGCGGGCTCGTGGAATTAGCGATCTCCTGTTAATAGAAAAGTCAACGGACGTTGTGGATTCTATATTGCCTTCATCGATAACACTCGCAACAGACATCGATAATGGGACGAATGAGAATGGTACGGTTGTGGCACGGGCCCTCGTCAGAAAAAAACGGAGTAAGGGGTGTGACGTGATCTCCATCGAGTCTAGAACACATCCCGAGTGCTATTGAATCGTGAAGATTTACTATCCATTCAAAAGTTGGAGTATTGTATACGTGACTCCGTCACACGTAAAACTCTTATTACTCTACCGGCGATCGTTAAGCAAGCGAGCTGTATGGTCAGATATCTGGAAACAACTTACGGGCGTAACCCGACAATGTATGAGGAGATCAAGTCATGTATCGAGAATATGCGTGGGGACTTCAAACATTCAATCGCTCAGGGTAAAGGATGTAGTGATCCGGGATATGCCAACGAGATAAAGACGCTGTCAGCGAGTGCATTAGCACACCTATGGTACGGGCAGGACGTGTGCGGGCTATATGGTATGGGCTGTGAGTAGACAGCACCGCCGTCGACTCTCCCTTCATTACATAAACATACGGTATGATATATTATACATTTAAAGAAAATATATGTAATCGAAAAAAAATAACTATTTATAATTTAATATTTATTTATTCTCCTTAGATTTCTGAAGCCCTCGCAACAGTAGATATGGGGAATGATATTGATACTTCGTATTCGCCACCGACACCTTCATTTCCAGAGATCGGTGAACAAAAGTGTTCTAACATGACATCATCACGGCGACCGATGTCACCCTCATCATTCCTAGTGGGATACGATTTTTATTAACTCATTGTTTCGATATGATGTTAAAATTTTGTATAAAGCTTTAAATTATAAATATAATATATATGTATATATTCGTACTCGGCGTTGACTACCTACTATTAATATTACAACACAGCTCTGAATATTCGTATACATGCGTAATATACAATGTATATTTCCACGTTCGATAATAAAACGTCGTTGAAATTATACAATAATTTCAACAGTCATTAACACGATGTCGGTAACACCTTAGGCCTTAGGTGATGATATAGAGGTCGATGGGGGACGACGGTGACAGTGTTATTGTTATTTTTAATCTAATGAGGGAAAGTGGACGCCAAGACAGCTGGGATCTGAACAGCTAATTATACTGTGATTCTAAATGATTACTATTATTATTATATGTTTGAATAAACACGACGCAATTTTTAATGTCCCATCCATAAAAAAATCATCGCAGTGTAATGCAAATTCTAGATTTCTTTGACGTCCATTAATAGGATTCTTTCTGCATCTGTTCCACTATTAGCTAGTAAAAAATTGTCAATGTTTCCCGGTTTTGACTCATACATTTTATAATATTCAGGAATTTTGAGGGAGGCCAGAGTTGTAGGATTCGACGGAACTTGATTTACTTCATTGCGTTCCCTCCTGATTTTCTTCTTTGGGTGATAGAGGTATATTTAGTATATTATTTGATTAAAAGTATACCTCATATTAACGTATTATTTATTTATAATTGATTAATAGTATATGATTTAATATGGGGAAACTAATTATATAGCTATCAGTGTATGTATGTTTTAAGGTATGACATACTTGTGTAGTAATTTGAAGTATAATTTTCAAGGTGTGGGTAATGGAGGTATATTAGCATATTATTTATTACGTAGGTACACTCTTTATATGGTAATCGATATGTATATATATATGTTTGAAGGTATGATATCCTAGTATAATAGTTTGAAGTATAATTTTCAAGGTGTGGCCGTGTGGGTAATGGAGGTATATTGACATATTATTTGTTGTATAGGAATAATATTTATATAACTATCAATGTATGTATGCTTGAGAGAATGATATACTAGGATAGAAGTTTGAAGTATAATTTGCAACGTGTGGGTAATAGAGGTATATTATCATATTATTTATTTATTTAAAATTGAATAATATTATATTATTTATTATGTAGGAATACTATTAATTAATGATTGTTTCACATAATATTTTCAATTATTTCGGGGTACATTTAAATCATTCAAATAATAGCTACTGATGAGGTCTTACACATACCCACTTTCTATACATTATAGCTATAGGTCTGAGTATATCTAAGGTATATTACACTTCTTCTAAACCTGGTCGTTTTGTCATTTTCTAGTTTTTACTAAGTCAAAATATTTTGTTCAGTTCAGAGTATTTGTAGGAATAAATTCCAAAATGGTTAATCATCTCATTCCTTAGTTACACCTAAAAATAAAGTGAGTTTCCAAATTCAAAAATCCTCCATTTGCACAAATCAATAATAGTGGATCTATTCTAATCGAATTCATGTAACTTAATGAAGCACGGCAAAACTTTAAAACAGAGTTATTCTGCTATAGCAGTAATTTATAATAATATTTATGTATGTATAATGTATATTATTATTTCGGTGGGTCCATACAAACGGCATATTGTTATACATATACTCGTAAATATAATTTCTGTTATTTAGTCCTTTGCTTGACCATTTTGATATTAGGTGCCTATACATATTATAATGCGGATATATATTATATACCGACAACTATGCTGTGCCCAAGATAAGAAGATCCATCGAACTTTAAGCTCATTTTATTTTATAGAACTGTGTTAGGTTTTATCGTCGAGATATTACACTTCCGAGCACTGCAATGCAATATACTTACGCCCGTTGTCAACGTAACGACGTTAGATTATAACAAATCGCTTTATAATATTTTTAACATTATACGATGATATATTTTTCGGCACTATATAGGGTGCTCGCAGTGTCTCATATTGCATAGAAATAGTTTGTCATAATAACACGCACGCCAAACTGACAGACGAAATGTTTTGCATTTTTCACATTCTCGCAGATGCGGTCGACTATGTCGTTGTACAGATATAACACAGTTACAATTATAAATCAAATAGTATATAAAATCCTAACCTAACCTAATCGGATAACCTAAGCTATCCACTCATCCTCCCCCACCCCGCCATTAAATACGTCTCTGATATTTTACGTAACGGATCAATACGCCTACTCCAATGGTTCGTGTACCTATATATGATATTAAAATCTAATATAAATTAATTTCTTCTCCATACCTAACTGTACGCCGCTCGTGCCCGATTGACACGGTGCCAACAATAACAATAACAATAACACTCTTATTGCGGTCGCGTGTCGTCGCATATTATATCGACCATATGTTTTAAATATATTATATTACGTAATATATTTTGTTGTTTATATATAATATAAAGCGAGCGGGAATAAGACGTGTTAATGCGTGCGCGGCCGCCGTCATTCGGCCGTGGGGTGAAGAGGGACACCGTCGTTATCTGGCACATGCCATCTGCGTGACCTCCGACAGATCCGGTCGCCTAGATAGCGCTGATAATTTATGCGCCCCCGTGCCGCCCCTATTCGCGGTCGCCAACCGCCCCTGCGACCACTCCGTGCGCCCACCTACGGAGCGTCTCGTGCGCCGACCCCGCGCCGATTGCGTTCCACTCCTCCAGATACCACTCGTGCGCGCTAATGATTACACGGCTCTCCGAGCGACGCCCCCGCAACCTCCCCCCCAACATGACGCCCCCCCGTCGTCACGGTCGAAACCGACCCCGCGCCGGCATGCGGCCGATGCGCACCGCCCGCGAAACGTTTTGTCTACAGCACGCGCTCGAACGGGACGCGGAAAACCGCGATACGCCGCCATGATAAGTAGGTAATACATAATAATATCATACACATGGGGAGTTCCCCTCAATGTGTATCACCGTAGTTAATAAAATCAACGGTTTATTGACGTTCAAAAACCAAAACCGTATGATTGTTAAGTTAAACTGACGTTTTATTTAGAATATTAGGGCGATACTCTTGTCATAAGCTCACACGCGTATAGTCTCGTATATTGCATAGGTTTTTATTGCAAAAACAAACTTATATGATATGCGTTAGCAAGCCATAGATAGAGATAATACTATGTATATTTTCTACATACATAATATGACTAAAATGCTAGTATTTAGGTAGGTACTTAGTATAAATTAGTTATATTGCTATTATCAGCATTTACGCTTTTATATACTATGATATGCATATTATGCCTACGTATCTATAGGTCAACACGGTAAACACTAAGGGCCATATTCATAATTGATGCTTAAGAATAATACAGTATTGCTTAGGCTATACAGTATACGTCTTATGACTCAAATGAGATTCATAAAAAAATTAAAAAGTATTAGGTACTTAAATTAAGGTTGGTCGAGACTTAGGTCAAGCATTGCTTTTAGTTATTATCACAGTTTTTTTTATTTTTAAATTACCAAAATTAGCTTAAGCAATACTTATTCTTAAGCATCGACTATGAATACAGCCCTAAAACTATGATCATTCTACTATAGCTGCACCCACAGTACACATACATTCGGGTAGAGCAAACCCGTTGAATAAGATCAGGGCTTACCACTCCAAATCGTAGGACCTATGTGAGTCGTTGTCTCGTACAACGTTGCCTCTCACTTCTGGTTCTACTCCTAACTCAAATGTATTCTAGGTATCTTCAAATATGAAACTGTATTTTATTTTTAACAGTTACTCTAGTAATAAATTATTCCTTAATGCATAATGATTTCAAATTAAATATTGTGTAGTTGTATACCAATGGGTTTAAATTAAATAGAGGCTGATTATATTAATAATAAATTATACAGTCAAGTGCATTCGATTATTGCAGATACCTAGTCTCTTTTCTTTGTTGTAGTTTTTTTATTTTCCATTAATAAAGTATTAACATGCCCTATATAATATGTTTTATTTATATTAAATGTGTTAGCTTATAATAATAAATACGTAGCTATCATAAATGAAAATATATCAACCGATTAATTGAATCAAAATTACCAGCACGGATAAACACTAATATGTGAGCTCCACCGCGTACCTATATTAATAATCGAGTTTTTCAGCGGTCCGACGCTCTATAGTTTCGGTAAATGTCGTGAAATTCAATAAATATTAACAAGTAGATTCAACTTGTAAGAACGTGATAATCTTTTACTCCGAAATCTCATAATATCGCCTACGTCTGTATTTTAAACGATTGAACGACATATTGTGCGAAATACAGTTTTAAAACTCTTAACGGCAGCGATATCACGCAAAGCTAAAACAATAAAAAAATGACAATAGCATAAAGGAACCGAAAATAGTATTCGGTATACGCGAACCATTGGTGGATCTATGGGGAAGGGGAAAAAGGGGGACACATTTTTCACGCGTCCAAAATCACCGTGGTTGCGTAGCCCGTACTTTCCACTGTCAGTATAGTACCATGGTGGATGCAAACAGGTGTCGAAGATATTAATTATTCATGTTTCCACTGAGTTTCGCAATATTCAGCTTCATGCGCACGTTTATTGTAAAATAACAAGTTCAAGAATAAAGTTTAAATAATTTAATACTTACTTAATCTGCATAGTCAGCTTTACACAAACAAGCATAAACGTCGTTTGTAATTTGTTGTATTACAATTTATATAGTGGATTAATTTATGCTAAATGTTCTTTTGGTTTAAAAATATTTACCGGGTTTCATATTAGTATGGCCTTAACTATAGTAATACTATTTACAATATAACATGATAAATAAATAATTGTAATAGTGTTAATGTACTTATTCAGTTTACATAGATATATTACTAGTTAGGTTGCCTAACCAATTAAACTAGTTTGTCATTACTCATTATTAAATATCTACTGTGTCTATATAATAATAGTTCTTTTTGCTCATATAGTTCATTTAAGGAACCGCTGTTTCAAATTTCAAGTTCGTACTTTTTGTAGATTTTGAGATTTAGCGATGAGTGAGATGGGTGAGCGAGTAATATTCGGTTTTTATATGACATATTTGTATAGATTGTACCAATAATATTGTAATTAATTCTGAATATCTGATGTAAATTGGTTTGCACTTTTGCCCCCGCCCAAAAAAAAAATATATATATATATATATTATATACATATTATTTCTCAACTTTCAATTTAATAAACTCACAACACAATATCGTGCGCCTAAATTAATAATATAATTAGCATAATATAGTTATACCTACACAATATACTCGTATATACCGCCACGAATGACGATCCGAACGGTGGTCGACCATCATCATGTGTGTATCGCATCGTGTTCCATGTGCGCCACATTACTAGACATTACAATATGTACGAGTTTACGGCGGGAAGAGTTCTTTGGCCGCACGCAAAACGTATATTATGATATAATGTGTGCGCACGAAAAAGAGGAAAAAAATTATAATAATAACAGACAACCGTATGCGGACAATGATAACCATGGAGAACAATGCGTTTGACCGGAGGGAAGAGGGATGAACAGGCGTTGCTCATGTTCGTGCGCGTTACACAGACGATTGCATTTTCGAAATTGCAAAGGTCTTGGGCGTCTCCGCCTCACCCCCCCCCCCAACCACGCCGCCCACCACACCCCTCGCCCGCCGACGGCACCCCGACCGCGCGCGCCGTTCGCGTCGTATTGTATCCGCGTCGTCCGCGCGTAAATTTACAATTCGCAACCATTGTCTCCGGTTCGGTCTTTATTCGTGCGGCGAAACAATACCGCAAAGGTTCAACGTTATACCACTTTTGCCATTATCAGAATTATTATTATTTCTTTTCCGCGTTTTCTAAAAAGAGCAAAAACGCGTATACACGTCATATTATTATTATTATTATTATTATACTGTGGGCGACAACTGCCGCACACAAAGAAGACGACAGTCTTCTCTCGCTTCAAACTGCAAACACTATATATACATATAAATATAATATATACGTAAACGTGTAGATATATTACCCACCGTGCGATATAACATGTACACACACAATACTTTGTTTATTATTTTGCACGCCGATTTTATATACTCACTCGGGTCGCGTACCGCCTACCGGGCACCAGCTATTTGTATATTATATGCCGGCGGGTTATTATAAAAATACATATTATTATTATGTTCGTGATTAAAATGTGTTTTCGTAACCGCGTCCGGGAGGAGCACTCGACGTGCGGTGTAGGAGTCACTAAAATATACGGCCAGTATATTATCATAACGTAAACCGCAGACGGCAACGCTGCAGGAGCGAATATTAAAAATAAAAAATAGGCAAATGAAATTATGACATGTTTTTCTGAGGTATTCAAATTTATTTACTTATTTATTTATTTATTCACTGCGACTGCACACGCGCAGAACCGTCAGCATTTGTGTGTGATACGATTGAATATCAAAATCCGAACTTTTTAAAAGTTCATTATCTACAGGCTATAATAATATATGTTTATCGTTAAAAAAATATAATATTATATACCTCGTATAATCTAATTTTTAGATTTTTAAAATTCAACACCGCATTAAAAATATAAAAATAATAATTATCGTTGTTGATCGTTATAATTATTATTAAAATTATAGCTGATTTTTTAGTAATCATTTTCAAAAAAATCTATCTACGTATAATATCATATAGGTAGTACCTAACTATCAATATTTTCAAGCTGCGTAAAAAGTACTATAATGATATGTTTATTTACAGTTTTATTAGATTTCAAACGCAAAATGATATCAAATATAAAAGATAGGTACTTATACCTATATTTATATGTTATAGGTAGGTAGTTATCGAAATTAAATCCATTTAAAATTTGTGTCGGTTCACCGAATATCATGTTTTTCGGTTATACCTGCGGGAACCATTAAATTTTTAAAAACCGTACGATAAATACAAACAACGAAGCTATTATAATATTAAAACTACTGCAGGCAAATAATTAAATAAACATCACTGTTGTAAAACCACCACTAAAATAATGTGAAATATTGATTTTGACTTGGCAGCAGTGTTGGGCAAAAATCTCTATGTTTAAAGTGTAAATGGAATATCGTATAATATTATAATATCTCTAATTTATAATTCATAAATTTGTCAATGCGTTATGCGTTATAAAGGTATAACAATAGTTTTATTCTTTGTAAAATGTAATTTGTTTCAATTGTATAAACACATAGATACCTATTATCTTAATCGTAAGTGTTGAAAATGTCGATAATATGTACATATTTATCAATTTTATGTGATAGATGACGTAATATTTGTAACTTAAATAGACGGTTAATTATATAGATTATCGTATTGCCGAAACACCGAATTACTGCAGAAATGACACGAATCCAATATTATATTGTTATTATTAATATTATCGTAGTTCTCCATTTCTTATTGGCTGTTAATCGTATGCATATAAATCACAGACAAAAACCAACCAATCAGAAGCGGATAACTACGACATTGGGCGGATTATAACACTACCTATCTATTTTGTCAAGGTTTAAAGTACAAATGTCTATTATAATAGGTAGACAAGTTAATCACTATAAAATCGCGAGTATCACACGAATAACGCGGCGGATTTAAAACCATCAAGACAGTTTGAAACGAATCCGACATAGGGGTAAGTATTTAGGGTTATGGGAGAAAAAAACATTTGACTTCGAACAGGGTGGTCCAGCGTATTAAGGTTTTTGCCTGTCGGTGCAGTACGTATTTGTAATCTTCCCGAAGGGTATAATATAATGTCCGCATCCAAATTCATATTTTCCTTTTTTTTTGCCCTGAAAATAAAAGACCTTCTGCGTATAGGTATAATTTTCCCCCAAAACACGCATGATACATATATATATATACATATATAATATTATAATATATGTTATGTGTTTTTATTTTTATTCTTTAATGGCATCGTTTATAATATTATACTGCAGCTTCTGGTGCAGCAGGGATCGTGGTATTGTTAATTCTTATAATACTATACAGCTGGATAGTACAGCTACATCGATACATATAGATACCCGGGAAACCCGCCGCGGTAGCCTCGGGGACCGTCGGATAAAAATATATCATACTATATAATATTATTGGCTGGAACGGCGCAGGATTTTAGTCCTGCGCCGCCGTTCGCCCCCGCGCATCGAAAAAATAAAATAATGATAATGGGCGCGAGGTGAAGGCGCGCACACACACACACACACACACACACACACAAACGTAGTCGCGGTGCAATTTGTATGCGAACGTGTGTGCGTGTGCGGGTACTTTGGCGCCGAAAGGAGCAGGACGAGGAGCGGTGTGTGGCTTTTATTCCAGTGCAATTTATCAAATTACATCGGACGAGCGGTGTGCACACACACTCGGTACAGCGCCCGTCGTGTATATACAATAGCAGAATCCCGCGGGTCGACGAACGTTTTAATCGGAATGAAAGCTTATTTCGGGTTACTGCTGCTGCAGCTTATAATATGTTATATAGTCGTATACAACTATACCTACAACCGCCGCGTATGATATAATATTGTCATCACGTATAGTGACAAACGGTCGGCGGCCATTATCGTAATATTATTATAATATATTATATGTATAGCGTTCCGAACGGGGACGGTTGTTTCGTGTTCATTATAATATTATACGTCGTGTGTATTATTATTATTAACGTTTATCGTTTATCGTGTTCTTTAAATCACGGCAAAATGCACGGACGACACCGACGCGAAAAAAAAAGTAATAATAATACAGTGAGCTATACCGAAAGATCGATACAATACAAACTGCGCCGACGCGTATCTATATAAAATAGCATGTATACTAATAATTAGAGCACGTTTTTTAACGCAAAATCAATTATTGTTGGGAAGTCCCAGGCAATGCTTTTCAAGTACAAAATCCGTTCATCGCATCAGATTATTGAAAACCGATACTATTATTTTCCATTTGTTTTCATTTTTAGCAGTTTTGACGTTTTCAAAACGTTTTATAATATATAGCTAGGTTTTAGGTAATTTTATTAGTTTTTACTTCATATTTATACAAAAGGTATATGTATTTTTAAACTAAAATAAATTAGCAATTCAAAATATTAGCTCAAGAAACTCATTTTCTTCGGACCATTATTATATCATTTGTTGCTATCGATTATTCTGTTAATGATTTCGATGCGTCGTCTTCATCCATCTACGGTGCGAATGTGCGACTGACTGTTGTCGTGAATCGGGGAATCAAAAACCAGTAGCAACCAACTCATAAATTTAACATTTTCGATTGCTTCAGAAGTGTTAGGAAGATCGGGTTATTTTTAAGGACACATATGCATTACCTATTTGTTAATTATTAGAGTTTTTTTAGATAGTTTTAGCACATATAAAGTCGGGCCCTACTAATAATATAACCTATGTATGGTATACACTGAACTGAACTGTACAGGATTGGCCACCGATTTTTCCTGTCTAGTGATATGTCATATAATATTTGCTAATAATATTCTAACAAGTTCTTATCTGACGGCAAATCATTTTTTATTACCCTTTTATTGATGCCTGATGGTGCTATAGGAGGTATAGGTATCGATTTTTATTTAACTTTATTAGAATTACTATTTGTTTTTTTTTTTTTAAGAACTAACTTGATTCATAGAATATAAGTACCTACCTAGTTTTTACCTATTTTAGCATTCTTAATTTTCAGTATTAGATCAAGTTATTTTTCATTCGTTTTAAAACAAATGTACAGTTAGTTCATATAAAAATCAAGAAAAATGAATAATACCTATATAATATAGGTATTATACCAGCTGTCTCGCCATGCCTTGAATTGAGTAGACTGAAACCACCAGCAGCCCTACATAAATGAACAACAAATTCACGTGTGAGGTACCTATATATCCTTATACTACCTATTCATGGGTTGAAATAGGCTTAAAATCTACTTCGCAATATATTCTATCATTTAAAAAAAAAACCGCACGTCAATATCCAATGAGGGGTTCCCGAGATCTTCGGCATCAAAGATTCTCACTCTCGCATTTATATCTATCTTGTAAAGATTTTATATATCTACTTATATAATATATACTTTACATACAAATACAGTCATGAAGTCACGACGTGTGTAGGCGTATTATTCTTGTCGTCAAGGCGTTAATACTGTACTGGCACGAGACTATATCATAACGATAACATTACATTGCATTATTATTAAACATTTACATTAGGTAATACAAACGTAGGAATTGACACAGTTATGTAATTTTTATTACCAACACGAATATTATTTGTACATACCTCGTTTTTAAATACCATTCATGTTGGAATGTACACAAGTTTACCTATGTAAACGAATAAAAAAATAATTTTTTTAATGCACAAGTAGAGGGTGCCAATGTGCAGTAATTTTACATTCGTCACGTGGCATTTTGTCCCAGCTGCAAATATTATGCTAAAATGAAAAACGCTAGAATTACACGAGTATTACGCAACGACTACAGCTTATTTGATTTCGACTAAAAGTGAAAATGATGAGTGCCAGAGTGCTCAGTACTTACACTCGTCAGTCGTCACTGTACTCTCACACAATAGTCGACAATATAATTTTATAGTTATTATATTATTGTGTAGCACAAGTTGTGTATTCTGTGCGTTGTGACATTAGTACATAATATTGGTATTGTTGATATATTCAGTGTACTTTTAAGACATTTTAACTGGAGGAAAGAAATATATTCTCAAATAAACATTAAACTTAGTATGATAGAATTATTTCACGCTGGCCCTTCATAATCTTTAAATATTAATATTAATATTCTAGGGGGTAAAAGTAAATAGTAAAAGTTAATAAAAATGAGTTACAATTTATTTAAAATAAGAGGTAAATTCAAGGAAGATATAATATTAATTATTCACTACTTAATTATTTTTTTTTTACATAAGTAGGTAGTACAAAAAATGTTTTTTTAAAAATTGTGTGTCGACCAGTCTTTAATAATCAGGCGACACAATATTTTCACGATATCACTGGGCATTTGTGTCACCTAGTTTACTAGCTTAAAAAAATGAACTGGTTATATTTTCTCATCATATAGTAAAAGTGTAAAACACGTTGGTCGTTACCAAACGGTTTATGACGAATGTTTAACTGTATATAAGGATTAAAATCGCAATATAACAGAAACAATAAAACATAATATTGTATAAGAGTAGAGGTTTCAAGACAAATTATTTAAATCAATGCTGTTTTATTGTTTTCATAAGTGATGAAGCGTTTTTGTTTTTTTTTAGACAAAGTTGAGAAAACTTTGACGGAATTACTTAAAAAATAAATAAATAAAGAGAGGTGGGAGTTGAGTGGGAGAGAATGAGAAAAAAAATGAAACCTCCAATCGTCTGAAGTGTTTATAAAAGTTTTCAGGACAAAAGAAAAGGAGGGAGAGAGTAAAAAAAAAATAATAATAATAATAATACCTAATATAAACGAAGACGTTTTAAAATACATTTTCCTGGAATTATCGTAATTGGTTTTTTAGTTGACAATATTCTAACCGGGTAGGTGTTAAATACGTCTCCGATAACAAACGCATCCCCTTTGGCACTTTTTGTTCAATCTTTTATCCCCCGCCTTATTGTTCTTGGGAACGCGTTCGTCGTAATTCTAGACGAGTTTTTTTTTTTTTTCGGAAAACTTAACACTCGCTTCTGGCCGTGTTTAAAACTGGTATGAGACTTATGTTTCGTATTTTTTTTTTTTTTTTTTATATTATTATTGTTGTTATTATATTATTATTATTATTATTATTATTATTTTCATCATTCTGCGTCGGTTCGCTCTCATTGTCATTGATTTGTTTGTGTTTATCCGGCGGGGGGAATGTATTATAGTTGCAACGTATGTTTAAAATTGAATCATGTTCGATCGCCTCCCTCGTACTATCCGGCTCGTTTAATCCTTGTTTCCAGTTACGGCTAATCTCCGCCCCGTCTCTTCGATGTGTCTGAATAGCCCGCACACCCGACATCATTAAACGATAATAGGCGTTGTGCGTAGTGTGTTTAATAGAGTTGGGTCGTTAGATATTATAATATACTGTGTATTATAATAATAATATTATTAGGTAGGTACTGTAATAATAATAATAATAATAATAGTCACTTGGCCATCGTCGGATTGACAGTTTAATAAGAGCCAGAATGCGGCAAACAGGATTACGTTTTATACGGACATAGTGTGTTATGTATCTAATGTTTTTTTTTTTTTTTTTTTTTAAATATAAAACAATATTTATACCTAAAGTAATATTACTATGCATATTTATGTGCGTGGTTGCAAAATATGACTTGTACGATATCAATACAATTAGAGTCACATTTTACTCACATTATACTGTAAAATATTTATTTAAGAGGACGTCGCACCCGCATGTGTTGTTTCCGTCTTACACACGTACGACATAGCAAATTTTCGTTCGCTTGTTTCAATAAGGTATTGCCAGTTTTTATATTAGAGTAACAACATTTTAAGTGTTCTCTCGTTGGTTTTTTACGATATTTTAATTTTTACGTGAGTTATGAGCATTTTAAAATATTAATACTTTACATACCCATATCTCACTTAAAAATTGAAATATCGTAAAAGACCAACGAAGAAACACAGATAATTTTATTACTTCAAATTTTGATAGGTCAATTCAATCTAATATCAAAACTGACAGCACCCTATTGAAACTAGCGAACGGAAATTTGGTATGTCGTACGTGTGTAAGACGGAGACAACACATGCGGGTGCGACGTCCTCTTAACTACGTCGTATAAAAAGAAACAAATACATCATTCGCAGTGATTCTCCTTGTCATAAAATAATTGATAACGCATATTCTTGAATCAGTTATCGAGTTTTCGATTTATTTTTACTAATAAACCAATTAATGTGGTCATCAAAACGATAAGTTGTTACGTACAAAACCAATTATTTCAATCGGTATTCATTCGATGAAAATAATAAATAATAATATAATGTTCTGAAATCAATATCGTTTTTCCGTCAATGCGTAGGTATTCTGTAGGTTTGTATATCGTAAACCATTTGTGGGACATCTGTACCTATAAATATTATAGTCATATTAATATATTACAGTGTTATAACTTATAATACAGTGTAGCTGCTAGTATACAGAGTGATTCATTTAAAGGTAAATCGTCTCATTTTTCCGACAAGTTATAACGTCTAAACTCTAGACTCTAGAGTATTATTTTTTTTTTCAGATAACTTTGAGTATCTACCTATTATAAGTACTTAACAAGCAAAATGTTGGTCTTCACTTATCCGCTCATATAAGCTTTAAATACTTGTTAATATGAAAATAACAGATTTACTCGTTCGATATTTGATTTTTATGTAACGAAATTCTAAGAAAAATATTCTGCTTCTGAATAGGTATGTAATATTGTATACGGAATGAAAGATGGCTGCTTTCGTTCTAAAAAGTTAAAAACCTATAAAAGTATTAAGAGTTAAGTAATATTTTTTTTAAATTGGGGGTTCTTTCCTTTTCAAGAGTAGGGAAAAGTCACTATTGATGATTGATTTCCAGTTGCAGGATAAGCTTGTTGATTAAAGTTTAAAATTTACTAGGAATACAGGCAAAAGCTCTGGACTAGTGAAGTTATACTTAATTCCATTTGGTTTGGATTTTCCCAAAATACACACCATATCGTTTCGTGTGAAATTACTTTGACACGCGCGCGGGATTTTGTGTCGTGTATTATTAATAGATACCTATTATGATATTATTATAGGTACCTAATAGTGAGATTGAATAAAATATAAAACTAACAGCTGAGAAAATTACTTGCAAAAAATGTTGCCATGTTTTTGGGCTGTTTTTACTTTTTTTCCAAAAAATAGACACTATACCCAAAAACATATTAGGTATTATCTATATAATTGCTCAGTTTTCCTTGAAAGGAAAATTGTCTAGTAGCATGCTGTACAGGTAAATACTTTTAAAACATTTTGAAAAATCGGTTTAAAACGGTCTCACCTCTTTTAAAACAGTGAGTTAAACCAGGAAATATTATTTATTTTTAAAGAACCGCTCTGTATACACAACACGTACAATACACTAGACATACGTAATAATTATAACATAAGTACCTACCGATTTTTTTTTCTGAAATAGATACAAATCGATTTACGGTTTTTATTGTTATAAATATTTATACATTATATATTAATTTCAACCGGTTCAATTACCGACGGTTGACCCTAAAACTAGCGTTTCCAGTTACTTTGTTGTGCGCCTATATATTATATGTATACGACCCTCTTCAGCGTGCAAACAGATGGATGGGACGGTCTTTAAATACACATACACACATACACACACACACATATAAATATATATATGTATATACATTGTACATTAAATACACTTACGCGCGTATATACATTGTACGCTGACCGAAAAGAGGCAAAGAGGCACTTACACACGTTGTATATACATATACACATATATATGTATATGTATATATATATATAATGTATTATATAGAGAGGACTATAGTTTGTCAGATGCTAAAACCTGATAACCCATAGAAGGGCGCTCGTGTATATACCTCGCTACAAAGGGGCTGTGAAGCCATGTGCCCTATTAGCGTGTGTGTGTGCGTATTTGGTTTATAGATTTACAAGCAATTACATAATTCATTGTTTACATTCGGTAGTCACATACACGGGAGGAGGAGTTCACTTCCTGTTTAATTATATCGTCTGCGATGCCGATGTTATTTTTTTTTTCTAAAAAAAAAACGAAAATAATAATAATAAAAATAAAAACCTCACCCTTATACTTTACACCGGTCATTAGTCATTTCCTACGTTAATTAATTAACATTTTTTTGTTTTTTTTTTTTTTTTTTTGTCGGCTCGTTGAATTATTAGCAGTCCATTTAAGCCCGTGTCGGGAAATTAAGATAAAAAAAATTCGTAAACGCGCACGAGACCCCTAACCGTGTAATTTATTTGACCGCGACATTTGGCCGACAAAATATAATAACAATACCTACACGATATTATTTATACATAAATATTTTTTTATAGATACGTATAACTGGCCTAGCCTAACTGGCTCTGTGTGCGTGCATCTCCAATAGATACGATGCCTGACTGGTTCAAATGACGTGTCCAGTATCTATACTTACCTATCTATTGTCTATGACCTATCTCTATGTACGAATGTAATGTCCTGGTAGCGCTATCGTGGTCTCGTCAGACATAATACTGTTATACATAATATTTTGTACGATTTGACTCTCAATAGATTTCCAAAACATTTATTGTTAACAAAGGTTGATTTAGACGAACGCGATCCGTTTTAGTTTTTGTTGTAATCACTAAATTGCTCTCAACAAAATACAAAATACTTATCCTGAAGTTTTGTTTTCTCAATTAGTGATTTTTTTTGAATAGTTTATTTAAATTAAAATGCAGAAAAACATTTTTTTAAAATTTCTGAATTTTAAGAAATCGGACTTTTCATATAATAATATTATAAGTAGATTAATAATTTCGAAAATAACATAATTTATGAAAACTATAACGCATATACCTACATATTAATAGAACTCGGATACCTATGGTAATACTGTAGGTCTTTTGGGACACGCTGTATATCATTATATTATATAGATTATCTATACCTATAAAAAGCGTCAATAAAAAATAAATAAAATAGAAATTATTGTTATTATTTTTTTTTTAAATTATATTTTATTATATAAGATTTTACGCCATATACACACACATATATATATAAGCCTAATATTTATTATACAGCAATAATCTGCAGTAATGGACATCGATGACTATAAATACGCATGGTGTGTGTGTCGTATTCACTAATAATTTATCGTGGTGTCATTCGCCACAAACCTGCCCCCTGAACACAATAAGTCAATTAGAAACGACGGCGTATCAAAATATATATTACAGGAACGAATTTAGGAATTAAGTAATTTATTTCCATCGATCGAAATAAAACGCATAAAAACTGGTTTCGTTTTTTGTTCGGTCCCTCCGCAACCAACGATTATTATTATAATGTCACAAGTCACAACGTATATTATTGTCTGCGATCGATTTACGAGTCGGCCGCATGTCAGCATTTATCTACAGCGTGTGTTTGTTTTGTTTTTTTAAACTTCAAATAATAATAATAATAATATTATACATAGGTATCACCGTCATCCCCAAAATGGCTTTTTCAACAGTGCGTTGATACATTTTAAATATTAATTATTTTATCCTCGCGTAAAGGTACGTTACCCCAACATAATATTATTGTCTGGTGCGGATGAAACGCGATGATTCGCATAGGTCGGTTTTAAATTGCGTTTGATTTATGTTTTCATTCTCCTCTGAGGACTCTAATACCATCGATTAAATATTGTACATAATACAGTATACACTATGTTTAATCAATGCCAATACCATAATATTATTATCCAGTATAGATAGACAAATGTATACGATTGAAGACCTGAAGACAATATAAGGATTAAATATTATAACATATATATTACTTGATACAATATTCTACATATTTCATAGTATATAAATACTATAGTAAGTACATAAAAGTATAAAACTATAAAATAAATACATACAAAAACTCATATTACCACATGTCAGCAATACACGATCGATTATTATAATTTATTACCAAGTCTATATAAATCGTCAATAATAAGAAATATTTCATTAACACAGACGTGGGAACCATCTATATTAAAAAGTTAAAACTGAGTTACTTCATTTTTTAATTAACTTGATCACTTGACTGGTCAATATTGTAATAACTTACCTTTTTCCAATATTAATAAGAAATAATATGAACTTATTGTAAACTTTGGATACCTACATATTTGTTGTTCAGATTGCACGTTGGGCGTTTTAGAACTACCCAATCAGGTCCTGTAAGTACCTGCCTGAAATAAACTTTCGCATGTATCTTAGGTGCTTTTATTTGTATACGATATTACGATAATAATGATTATTCCCTATTCTTATCTCATTTAGGCACTACAATGTCAATCTGTGCCTAATACGAAAAGCGAAATTATTACCATTTAGAAACTATAGGTACAATAATATAATATACTCAATGGTATTATTTTAATCTACGTCGGGTGGTCTACTCATACAACTTATGCATTTTATTATTATAATTTTTATTTTTTTCAGCTTTGATACTGAGTGACACTCTAAATCCAGCTTGGGTAGATTATTTTAATTATATAACAATAAAGTTCTCGGACGGTAGAAAACAATACTTTTACTTTTTAGTGTGTTTAATTAGGTACACGAGACTAAAAAGTCGGACGGATAAAATATTTGATGGGTTGATGCATGAAAAAAAAAAGAAATGAAAGAAAACCTTAATCACATAATTTTTCTCTTGTACACGATATTATAAATTACGCTTTTATAGTGACCTACAAAGGGTTAAATGTCTAGTTGTTAAAAGTTTATTTTTTAATTACGATCATAATATTATCATATCATATTATGCGTTTGATAGTAATAATATGCGAAGGGGAATTATTCGCATTGGATTTAAGTGACCTATTTAATTACTTATTATCCAGTAGAACGGAATTTGCTCACGGTTACAAAATATATAGTCAGTGCGTGATATTATTTTATGTTTAATCCTTCAATACGACCAAATGGCATATTATATTATTATGTGTTCATCCAGAAACGCGTAGTCAGGTCTAACCTAACCTACGTGTCCCCAACCATAATTAAATGCTATATCATTATATTTGTATGCAGAAAATTTGAATAAAAAAAATTTTGGTTTACTTATGTGACCGGTTGGGACACGTAAATGTGTAGTTATTGTATTGTGTGCTCGTGTTTTGGCCATTCTACCTAATACTAAATTAGGTCGTTTTTAAAGATAAATGCTTATTTATTCAAACAGCATAATATTTAAGTTTTGGTAAATACCTACCTATATATTTTTTTATTTAATTGTAAGTCATTCCAAATAACATCTCCAAAGGAAAATTAAATTTTTACAACTTTTATCGTTATTGTTTATTTTAAGGTAGGTAGCATAATATATATATTAATTTCATATAGGTACCTAAACAGAATATTTTTTTGACATATTAAATATAATTATAAAAATCGAATTTCTTACTGTACACAGTATCTGCAGAGTGACTAACCTATATAGTAGTGTACCTATTCAATGTTTAAATTAACGGAGTGGAGTGGCACAGACATACCCCGCAAAATGCAGTCGGCACACTATTGGCCCCCGCTCATATATAAGCTATAAATGCTCATAACTAACTAACCACATCATACGTACCAGTTAAAAGCTCGAATTTCCAAGTATAATATCGTCAAAACGATCCATACGAAATCGAAAAGAAAACTCATCGGAAAAATAACGGTATACACTACAGGTACAACCGGCTCGCTCACGCGTACGCACGTCATTCTAACATGTACCGGTATGGTTAGTTATTAGTTATTACCTACCTACCTACGATAATATACACAGCCCCGGTGCACTGACGTCAGGTAGCCGCCGCCGCCGCCGCCGCCGCCTCAGCCGTGTACAGCGTACAGCGCGATATTATGCAGAGGGCCATTAACGGAATTACTGGCCAGAAACCCCTAATTTAAATCAATTACCGACAAAATGCGTCTTATCGGATCAACCCCCGAAACGCTCACGACATGGCGTGCGCCTCATCAATTATTTACGAACCTGCACCGCACTCCGTTGCGCATACATTACCCGGTAATTAATAAACTCGAAACGTATTAGAGAAGACACCGGCGCGGCGGCTCGTATTATTATTATTATTATTATTATCGTCATCTCCATCGTAATTATTGTTGTTATTATTATTAATTTTTCATTTTTTTCATTTTTCATCCACACGCGTCGTACCTATATTATATTATAATAATACGATATCTGCTGCGAGGTATGTGGGGCACCCATACCTAAACCTACCTGTACACGGCAATATCCGGTGCTGCACTGCCGCGGCGACGGAACAGAGTTCCGACCGATTCCTACACTGTAATGTTTAGGTGATCGGAAACGTATTATTTCGATTCGTGTACATATTAACGACATGCCGGATAAAAAGATCAGAGGACGTTAGAGCGATCCGTCGTGATGTGTTTCGGTGGCTGTGTTTTTCTAGCACGGTTTCGATATTGTTCCATGCTGCAGACCAGTGAATCCTAAACTTTTACTCCCGCGACAACCTTGTGAAAAAGTTTCGTGTTTCGAGTAAGAACGCCAATGCCTGAAAACGAATATTGTATAACAATATACGCTATGCTATAGTAACTACTATTTAGATTAACTCTTTTTTTCAAGTATATATTATAAAATAATTTTCTCAATATTCACATACATCTGGCAAAACCCTTGAGATAGACCCGCGGAACCCTTAGGACTTTGGGAATCGCTACTGCAGACAATATTATATTAATATGTAGGTGTGAACGGTTTTCGCGTGACTTCAAAGTATAATATATTAATATATAGGTACTATTTTTTATGGACGACAGTTATAATATTATATTTTGTAAATCGTACAATTTTAGTATTATTATAATTATTGGATTTGGATGGACACGATATTATGTATAGAAAAATATTAAAAATTTTTCTAAAATCGCACCTTTAATATGATATAAATTATAAATATCCCATACAAATAATATAATATAACTAAATAGTTTCACGGGGTGAATACATTGGTACCTACAATAGGCACTAGATATTTAGATTTAAATTCTTATTCGCACAGCTCATAAAATAATTATACAGATGTTAGCACTTTGAATACATAATTTTTATAATGTTAAGGTTAAACATTGTACAGAATTTCGGTAATAGCTAGTTGCTAGTATAATAACAAAATGACATAATATATAATTCTTTATAGGTATTTCACAACATGACCATATCATATTTCATGTTATTGTATAAATATTAAATTGTATATAATAATATGTGGGTATATTATATTATCTACGTATAATACACTACCTATATTATAGTCATATAGTCATATACAAATCAAATGTATTATTTTTTAACACAAATTGTAAAAATATATAGTTCCTAATAAAAAAAATTAAGAATTTCCATCTTGGGACGGTAGACAGAAGTGAACACTTTTACGCTTTTACAGAACTTGCCCACTCCCTGGTATAGTATATTATGTATAATGTATAAGACACGATTTAAGATAGTATGGTTGCCCATCGATTTGTGATAAGAAAGCCAGTACGGTGAATCTCGCTTTTTTTTATTATAGCACTTTCTGTGTGAGCAAAATAGTGTTGTTTAAGTATTTTACCACAGTAGATGGGCAACCATACTATCTTAAATCGTGGTATAAGACTATAAGAGCCACTATCCACTGACGAAAGTGCGGACACACACACATATTATATTAATATATATGTATAGGATGTATTGCAGATGCATTGGACTGAAAGCGTTACATATTTTGTCACTGTCGCTGATATCTTCACGAATTTATACTCACATGATTCGAGCGGAGATCAGAGCCTCCCAAGAGAATATTCCACTTTAAAAAACTTTTAAAATCATAAAATAAACTGCTTATAACATAAGATATTATACGATTACCTCGAAGAAAAAATATAAATAATCGTATCATGCACTTACGGGTGACCTGTGTAACCGTAAATTTAGAACCGTTCATAGTTTATTTATGTTTCTATAATGTTATTTCACTAGTTATAGGTTGTCATATTATGCATAAGTCTATGTACATACAAACAGTACACACTATATCTTTCCACTAAAGGTACAAGAACTGCATTATAAATTATATACAACAGCTTACCTTTTATATTGCTATGCGCGTCATTTATATACGTACACAGTTATTTTATCAAAATCATCATCTGATTCATATATAATATACATTACTTATTAAGTATGGTATAGTTATATTATTGATATTCTCGTCATCTGAAAACCATACATAGGTATATACATTTCACTCAACAATCGTCCTGAAACACGGCTAAAATAAACAGACTGTTCGCGAGGAGTGAGGACAAGACCACTCGCGTTTAACAACATATTATTGCAGGTGATACATTCGCGTCCGATCGAGACGAATCCAATCCGATTAATCTACCGATTTGGCGTCGAAATAACAATAATACATTACGCTTATACGCACTTGCAGTCGATTCGACGTGTACACCCAACAACATAATAATATAACATTATCGTTACAGCGTGGATGGAATAAAGTATTCAAAACATAATATCGTAAAGAGCACAACTCTTTCCGCTCACGACCTCCCCCGCCGGCTTTTTCAGCTCTTTTAATTTCACGCTCGCGCATTGTCCGCGGGGCGGAACACACGGTGCGGGCCCGCTATATTGTAGTATTTTATATACCCGACAACCGGCGGCTTGTCCGTAGACGAGATAAATCGTACACAGAGTGACGTACGAAAAAGGGAAAATCACGGCCGGTATTAAACAACGACTATAATAGGTACTACGACTGCGGACGGGGCTGGTTGGGAGGACGTCGTACCCGCATATCGTGCGTCGTCTAGCTCCGTCCTGCGCGACGCGGCAAATTTTCGTTCGCCGGTAGTCTCAGTACTGTGCTGTTTAGTTGTTTTGATATTGTTTCGAGTGAAGCGTTGACCTATTTTATGCAGCTCGAACTCTTTAAAGGCCGCGAAGTATGATTTTATTGATAGGCATTATTATTATTTTTCAGTACCTAAGTCAATACGTTTTTGAAACTGTACATTTTAAATAACTAAATAACTAATGACGTTTTCCTCCACTTTTGCACTTTTTTATGTTTCACCGCCCATTTGCCAGTGTGCAGTAAATTACTAATTTTATATTCCGCGTTCCTGCACTACGCGAGTTTTTTGCACCGAGTGCGGTGATAGTTACACGAGCTCCTGGAGCTCGTTTGCCTTATCGTTATCGTAATGATAAAACTATTTTGTGTTTCATCTGCACTTGCACCAGCCTGCACCGGGACGATTATCAGTGACCTATATCGGTGCAACCTGGGTGTAGCAGTGCGGTATGGTGGAAAACGCTATAAATAGCTCAATAGCAGTCTGTATATTATGATTGGCAACACGTTCATTACGCAATTATTGTTACTATTATAGATAGTACTACACTATGCTCACTGCAGCAGACCGTGCGACGACAACGAGGGCGCGCCAATCAACGCGTGTCAGCCACTCGCCTTGTGAGTGTTTGCACGAAAACAAAACTATATCCGCTCGGAGGTAGCATAATAATAATAATAATAATATCGGAACGCCTTGTAATGTATTGCGGTGTAGGCATTTTATGATGTGTACATAATAATAATATTATCGTAATATAATATATATTATTATTATGTTGTGTGTGTGTGTGTAACCGTGGCGAGGGGGAGAGCATTTGATCAATTAGGAAATGTTTAATGATAAAATCGGTCGGCAAACAGTGGCAGCGGAGGTGCAGGTTTGCACAATACTGCTTGCACACACACACACACACACACACACACACACACACACCGTGGCATGTAAACTGCTGCAGTATTTACATTTTATATAGGACGCACCGCGAGGGGATGATGATGATGATGATGATGATGATGGTTATGTACATCGGGTAAAACGCGATGAAGAGACCGAATGCGGCGTTTATCGTACGTATACAGAGCGCGTGTATATCGTCGAAAGGGAGCGAATACAAAAAGAGACTTGCCTCGAAAACACCCCTGCCCCTCGGCTGTCGCTGTACGTATTATACGTACTTGGCACGCCAGGCCCTCGGGGCATACGGCAAAATTAAAAAAAAATAAATACACACTCACACACGTCTGGCGATCCACGACCCTTCCGGCCGTGTGTTCATTACCGGGTCCTTCGTCGTCGTGTGTGTGTGTGTGTGTGTGTGTGTGTGTGTGTGTGTGTGTGTTTGTGTGTGTGTGTGTGTGTGTGTGTGTGTGTGTGTGTGTGTGTGTGTGTGTGTGTGTGTGTGTGTGTGTGTGTGTGTGTGTGTGTGTGTGTGTGTGTGTGTGTGTGTACTAAATGCACAGCTACGACTGGCGTTAAAAATTAGTCGAAATTTGAAGCCTTTTTTTGTTGTTGACAAAACGGTCTATTATTATCGTACACGTTGCGTATATTGTACACTATATCCTCGTTGTGACGATAATGCACGCGGACAAATAACGTCAAGGCTACGCCACACTTCTATTGCTGATGCGAGAGTACCCATGTTATTTTATACAATGAAACCCCAGAATAACGGACACTCTCGGTAACCACTAGTTCGGTAAGTAGGTAGGTAGTGGAAATATACCTCCTCCCCCCCCAAAAAAAAACTGTCCGCTATTTAGAGGTACTATGGATGGTTTCACCGTACGTTATTGATTTTTGTGGACTATCCTTATTAGTGGCCTATTTGATTGAAAGGAGCGGGAGGATGCGAGTCAATACGTAGATTTCTCCCCACCCACAATAACTTTGTAGTCAGAAGGTCTTCGTATACAAAAAATTGTGTTAAAAATGGGGATTATCTTCGAGCACCATCATCGTTTTTGGCATGTGGTCTGTATACTATTATTTTGCTCTGCCCGCAAGCCACGCGTTACTCGGCGATTTTAATCAAACATACTTTTATTGTTATTATTTACTATAAGTACACTCATAAAGTTATAAGTTGAATATAAAATTGAAACACATTATACATATTATATATATTATTGAAAGAAAAAACTGTTAATATTTGAGCGTCTTTTTTTTTTTTGTAGTTTAGTCATAGTCATACTGCACTAACTACTATATAAGTACCTAATTTATTTCCAAAATGTATGACCCTTGTGTGTATTAGAGAATTTTCGTCTTATGGTGATACTAAACTAAATAGTAAGTATACCTATCTACCTACCTATCTTGTTTTTCCCTCCGATTTCAAACCACTCCACTATAGAAGAAACCACGTGAGCATTACTTCCCCTCAAATGTATAGCATCGTTTGTTTAAATAAATAACGAGACACGATATAAGATAGAGGGTCCTTTCATTCCTCGTCGAGTTCAGCTGATACGTTATAGCTACCTGTAATTTATGTAATATAAATCCGAACGTTCGACATGAAATTCGTTCGACACACACTATAATAAATTAACGTAATATTACTATGGTCAATATTGCAAGCGTATATGATTTGATTTTGGCTTTTCGTTTTTGATTCCGACAAAAGATCGGCCCTATATATAGCAACCATCACGTGACGATCGCCGCATTGAGCGGAACTCGCTGCAGTACATACATTATATAATATAAATAATAATTTATTGTGTATATACGTTTGTATATTATATTTTGTTTGTTTCGTTTTCGCACAGCGTTTTATTCATTTTTTTTTTTTATATATACTTCGAATATATACCGAGCACAACAAACCGGCGATTTTCTTGTCCGCCCACTATGTGTTGTTACTATTGTATTATATTATACACACTTACAGCGTGTAGCCGGTGTTCGCAGCGGTTCACCCCGCGGACGTCGTCGGATAGAAAGCTGCGGGAAAAAAATTGTTAAGGGAGTATAATAACAATAATATTATTATTATTATTATTGTATATACTCGTGTGTGTGTGTGTGTGTGCAAAAAAAAGAGTTCGTTTGATCGGCTCGTTGTTTATTTCCACACCGCACACTGCTGTTGCTGATGCAGTCGCACCGGCTCTTCAAAAAACAGGAAATAATTAAATATTATTCACTCTGGCGGCGGCGGGTCGTATTATTATCTCGGTTGGCGCGACGTGGTACGGCGCGGACTATTAACACTAAAAAAAGTTATAACGATACGCGAAACAACAAACGGCGAATAAAAAAATAATAATATGAAAAACTACCGCGCCCCCATTGTGCCCCTCGGCTTGCCGTCATATAATAATATATAATAATATAATATATTATCCGACGCCTATTTTGTTCGCCTCCAAACACGGCTCCGCGGCGGCGGCTATTGCTAGACGCGATTTATTAAATAATGACGGCGACCTGCACAAAATATAATATTATATTATGCTCTCTCTCACAATATATATATATACCTATGTATATTACAATGTGGACGTACGACAACAATAACGACGTGACAATAATAATAATAACGTTTTCCATTGTCACGCGACACCCGACGCACTTCCGCCGACGACGACGCTGACCAACGGCGAGCACTGTTATAACTTATATAACTTATAAAATTATAATATTACGTTTTATATAGTGCGCATTGCTTCGGAGACTTGCCGCGTCGTCGTCAGCCGGGAGTCGGAAGTGGACCCTTATAAAAAAAATAAACAAAAACGGCGACAAAATAATTTTTGATATTGTTATAATGTGCGTTACAATAATAATATATATTATGAGAATATTTATCGCGGGCACGCACTTACCCTGAAGATATACACTGAAACAGAATTAAATTCAATATTACCGCATCCCCCGCAAAATATACCGTATCTTGGTAAATTTTTCGACCAATCACAAACGCCGCCCCATAGGAAATCAAACCTGATACACGCAGACTTACATGACTTTATAGCGAAAACGATTGCAGAAAAAGTAATAAATAATCATTCAAGTCTTTATAAACGACCGGCCGCCAAACATCCACGCGAAAAAATTATCTCGGCCAATCCCTGACAAATGGATGAAAAGAGACTTACCGCCTACTGCAGGTGACCTATATTATACTTGCTATAATAATACTATACTACAAATGCCCACGTGATCTTTTTTAACTGAAACCCTGTAGGAGCGTGGAGTGTAATCAGTACAAGCTGCTTCTCCAAATCGAGTACCTTCTGGTTTCTACCATTTTCTCTATACATCGTTTACGCTTATTATACACAAAATTTGTAAAGGCTGTGTAAGCCAGTTAAGAGAATAAATGTGAAATTAAACGTAATATGTGTATTCGGGTCGTCATCTGAGGCGCCGATACAAGCACCTTCGCACGGTTCACGTTTTAACGAAAGAAAATTGCTCAATTTTTTTTGTATCTGCATATAGGCTAGAAGTAAAATAACCATTTACACAACTAAGAATATACAAAATAAATAAACACATTAATTTTTTTGTTTGTACTTTGTTGTAGCAGTATTAATAGTTGGTCACTATAATTGTATCGCTTCGCTGTGTTCACCTCGAAGCACGATAGTCATTAGTCCTAATTGGAACCTGCGGGGATTGCAATCGTAGACATTTATCATTTATTCGAAGGGTTCTCAATCTGTATTTTTTTTTGCCGCTAAGGCAATACCGTCGAGAGAATCGACCATTTATTATATACTTTTTCTAAGTGCATAGGTATATGCGCTGCCTAGTGACTACATATGTATGTATAGACCGAATTTTCGATCGATAGCTGATAAGGCCACTCGAAACTTTTAGAGCACTTATTTTTGTCCGGAAGGGTGTTTAACGAAAAAGATATATGACGTATAATATACCTACAATAGGTATACATATATATAAAAAAAAAAGAAAAACCTGCGAAGATTCGTTTTGGTATTGATTCGACATTTGTTCGACAGGCTAGCTATTTTTATTTTTTTAATTAATTTTCGAAAAAGTAGAAACATATTCTTTCGGAGAGACGAAACGAATGTACAAATGCTGAGCTTCGAATTGAAAAGATTCCTCGGCGAAGAATAAGCGAATATAATTAATAATAATAATATACTGTTCGGCGTATAGCCAACTGATAAGGCGGAATAGTGTAGGTAAGTCAGATTAAACTATATAATACATGTACGGTGAAACTCCCATGTTATACCCAAGTCTCACGGTCGACATAAAAATTAGTATTATACATTTATACCTATTTGAGAAATTCGTTAAATATAATTAAATCAATTTGGTTTTAATTGTGTGGTTGGGTTCTCGAACGTTTTTCGTTAAACAGAACATTATTTTGTTAAATGAGAAGTTTGTATTACAATAATATGGACGTTTCACTACACTATATTATATTCTATTTAATATAAAAAAAATAGTGAAATGTTCACGCGAAACTCTTTCGTTGCAGCAAACATCGTCCTTTCAACGCAAAGGCTAAAAATCTAAAATAAATTTATTTTGTGTTTTTTTGTACATCACACGTTTACTGCACATTGTTGTAGGCTAACGGATCCCAAACTGTGCGAGTCCTCGGCAGAAGGTCTTCTTGGAATAAATTCACTCGTATGCACTTATTTTTGGATAATTATTGTGTAGTCGACTATAAAATATATCGTTATATTGTTACGTTAATATTTTATCTCTGGGAATCGCTGTATTACAGGCTGTAATTACCGTGGGGGATTCGCTCCTCACCCTCGTGAATAAACCGTTTACAATACCATCATTCTGTAACCATCAACCAATAGCATATATCTAACTGTTAAGAGCTGTAGTATCAGCACTCGACATAATATTATTATGTAGGACGTAGGTACCTATAGTATTGGTTAATTTTTGTTTAGTACAAATCATCGACTGCTAAGGGCTAACAGCAACTTTAGGTATTATATTGAAAACCAATTCAATTTTTCAGAAATTAACATCTTAATTTTGTTGTAATTAAGTATTAACACGTTAAGACGAATAATGATGCATATTATAATTGTGTTAAAAAATTCGATGTTTTTAAGGAAGTAAATTTGGTTCGTTGTATAGA
Organism: Nasonovia ribisnigri; assembly: GCA_027563435.1. Taxonomy (NCBI): domain Eukaryota; kingdom Metazoa; phylum Arthropoda; class Insecta; order Hemiptera; family Aphididae; genus Nasonovia; species Nasonovia ribisnigri. The sequence goes on along the minus strand of JANEHU010000319.1, from coordinate 125,009 downwards.
GTTAATAATGGTCCGAAACCCCGGATTATACCATCGATAGTATCTCAACCTACCATTCGATTAGAAATCGTGAATATTTTGGATTTTATAGATTTTCTATATTATATTATTATCTCTATTAAATTGAAATATTTGCGTATGAACATATTAAAAGCCAATATAGCTTAGACACATATCATAGGCTAACAGGCACGGTTAAAAATAAAAACGAGTTCCCACAGTACAGTTCGCGCAGAACATATTATTTTTACATTCACCGACTGTTCGTAGCTCGTACCTCAAAATGTATTTCGTATCGCTCTGAGCGTTTCGGACCGCACACAATTTCGCGGTCCTCATCGCGAGGTTCGTCCGGTGAACCGTGAACGAAACACATAGTAACCGCACGCGGTATCGTAAAAGCGGTAGGTATTCCTAGGCGCAACCACGCGGAGGGTAACGTGACACCCTACCGCCGCCGCCGCCGAACTCGCGCGGACAATCCTTCCGCTGCACAGTGGTTTTCCGCGCGCACGAATTGCCGTTTACAATGCGATCAGCGAGGAAAACAAAATAATAATAATATAATACAAACGACGATCGTTCGTAACAATATACTGTAGGTACCTATTACTGCACATATACCTATTTAAAATTTTTTTTTATGTAGGCATAGAGGTACGCTCCGCTTGATATATAAACACAGTTTGTCTGACGTCTCTTATTTCTATCTCTATCTCTCTCTCTCTCTCTGTCCACGGAAGAGCCTATAAAAGGAAGAGAATAAAACCGCCGCTATCGCGTTCGCGAGTGCTTAACGTTCCGTGCTTTATTTATTATTGTTATTATATTAAATCGGATTGATGGCAGAGGACTAACGTTGTACGGATAACCCGCTCGAACGACTCTACCGCGTGTATCCGTGGTGCACACCAAAAACTATCCCGCAATACCTGCCACGTACCTGGTAATACCATACCTGCAGTTTTGGTCCGAGAAAAAACTCTCTCCGATTAACCGCGTCAGTCCAAAGATTACCTACGTCTTTGATTTTGTTTAAAACCGATTGGGTACAATGTAAGATATCTACAAATGAGCGTTAGACGAGTTCGCCAACAAAGTCGGTAAAATAATTTTGACTATACGAAAACAACACTATATAGTAGTACTATATTATAGTACCTACAGTATATATATATATAATTATAAATAGGTATAGGTTAAAAACCCAATCGTTGTCCACGATTCGTTGAGTGTTGGATTGATAAAATATATTTTAAGTATTTTCATATTAAATATCGACTCAACGGATACGGCGACCCGAATGTAATGGTTTTATTGAAATTATTATTTATGTATTTCATTTTTTAGATTAAACGGTACAAACCTGAGCCTTAAAACTCTAATGGCTGGTGAATCGTAGACATCATTTCGACGGCCGTAGGTATAGAGCTGAAATTATAATATTATCGTCACGACAAAGCAGACTTTGGTAACACATGCGCTCCTCTAAATAAATATGTTCATAATACAGTCTTAAAATTATGTATGTTAACCATTTTTACTTAATAATTTATTGTACATTTTGTTTTACTGCAGGTTCTATTATTATCTAGAAAATAATGGTTACATGGAATTTCTTTTTTTTTTACGATGGTTTTAAAACATATTATTTTTCACAAAGACGTGTTTATTGAAAAGGATTATAATATTATATTATAATAATTTCATAACAATTCTCGTCACATAATTAAGCAGCGAACATAGATCGTACCTACCAATTATGTTTTTTTTCTTTCCAAAAAGTGTTATTTTGGGGTTTTGTTCATACAATGCCCTTTAAAAAAAAAGGGACTGCCTACTGACCACCCGTTGGGGTGAGCCTATGAATTATTATCATTTTTTTTTCGTGCCCAACGAATTTTTTGATATTCGACTTATTTTAATTTCACCGATTAGGCGACGTAGTGTTTATTGTATTTTCGTGTTTTATCAGGCGCAGGTAAAAAGTATAATTTATTCTATACATAATATGGTATACAATTTTTAATCGTTTATAGGTTCATATATGATTAGTATAATAGGATGTAACCGTCGAGTAAGTATACTAACTGAAAAACTACTAATTTAATTTTATCTAGCAGTATAGTACAGGTAAAATATTTTATTCACTGAACATCGCACTATACAATATAATATATAGGGCAAAATGACACATTTTCAATCGGAATTCGGCCGCGTTTTAATTCAAAATAATAGATACAGTTGAAAAAAAATTAACAGTAAAAAATCCGATAAAATAAAAACAATAACAGACGAACTATATGCAATAATAATTATAATATATTAGGTAAGTACATAATATTATTCTTATAATATTTGGTAACTGGAAAAATAAAACGCTAAGTATTATGGTACAATAATAAAATTCATAATATACATTATACACAATATTATATATTAATATATATATAGCAAAACACGAAGACCGAATTCCGGATCGCATAATATATTATACAGTGTGTTGCACAACACAACAATAATTGTATTTTATTCTTATATAATAATAATAATGATAATATCTACACGCTGTATCTTAGTCTATATAAAATAAATTAGATGAGTGACACTATACTAAAAACCGTTATAATTTTTTTATGTACAAGACGACGTCCGCACGGATAACTGCTCTGCAGGTATCCCGTTTCGGATTTCTGTGGCTTTACATAAATTATTACTTATTAATTAGTATAATAATAATAATAATAATAATAATAATGATAATGATAAGATCGTAAATAATAATTTTACACACCCGTTATATTATTTACAATAGTTGAGTTATTAAATAAAAAATAAAAACCAACTTTTTTTCAAACGACTAATATTAATTTCGCGACGATAACAATACTATTAACGATTAACAATTATTATGATTGCGACGAATAATTACAACATAACATAATAATATCATACCTACAAGTCGACTCCTCTATAATACGACACAATCGATGATATCATGGATATTGTTATATCAACGAAAATCGTAACGACATAGTAATTGATCCGAACGCAGAGTGTACGCGAATCGCTGGAAACTGTGTGCAGAAATACCCCCGGGGGGGGGGGGGAGAGAGATGAGTCGAATTTTCGTAGTTTTACGGGAGAGACGAAAAACCCGTCGTGGACGCGTCCGGCTTCCGTTCGCATTATCCAAACGCTGTTTTTTTAAGGATTCGTCTCCTCTCCGCGCACTGCAGAAACGACGTGCGCGTTTCAAAATAGCGAGTCATCAAAATCCCCAGGACATCAAAACCGACGGTCACAATATTTATAATAATAATAATATGTAGGAATGTACGTCTTGAACGGCACTTTCTACACGGTTAGCGGTGGTACCTATTTATCTAGAAACGATTAGAAATTTACGAAAAACGAGGGGACGAGGCGTCAAAATAATATTATGATATTGTATGATAAATAAAAGTATTATTATACGCCGCGGGCGATTATCGACCACTTTTCATTTCCCGTTAAAACACGTCGACGATTCGCCCGGATTAACGCTGATATTCGCGCGACGCGTTCGGGAGTGTTTTGCCCACGTTTGAGTCGCGGTATTGTAAACGGTCGTCGTCGCGCGTCGGCAAAAGAAAAAAACAAAAAAACGGGCCGTGCCGACACCTCCGAGGCACTCACGCGTATCGTTATTGTTGTGAAAACGTGGGAGGCGAACACGCGGGAGAGCGAGAGCGAGATGCGCAATAATATATAGGTAATAGTGATATAATATATGCGGACTGCAGCGACAACGCGTAACACAAGTATAATAAGATACTGATTAGACGAGTCCGGTGAGCGGCGCCCTGGACACCGCGTTGGGGCTGGTGGACATGGTGTGCGTGATGGTGGACGTGCTGACGGCGTGGTGGTGCTGCGGCGGCGGCTGATGGTGGTAGAACAGCGACGGCGGCGGCGGCGGCGGTGCCTGCTGCTGGGGCTGGTACGCGGACGCCTGCGTGGACGCCGACGTGTGCGGCGGCGTCGGTGCACCGCTGCCACCGCCGCCCCCACCGCCTCCTCCTCCTCCGCCTCCGCCGCCGCCGCCCACCGTGGCCACCGTGGTGGCTATGCCGCCGTGATGGTGGTGGTGGTGGTGGTGGCCGGCCGCCGACTGCTGGCTGGACTCGTGGTACAGGATGGGCACGCGCACCAGCCGCTGGGCAGCGTGGGCCATGTTGGCCGCCTCGATCTCGGCCGCCACCTGACGCTTCCACTTGTTCCGCCTGTTCTGGAACCAGATCTTCACCTGGGTCTCGGTCAGGTGCAGGGACGCGGCCAGCCCGGCCCTTTCCGAGCTGGACAGGTACCGCTTGATGTCGAACGTGGACTCGAGCTGGAACACTTGGCTCCGGGAGAACACCGTGCGGGTCTTCTTCTTCCGCTTGCCGCCCGCCCCGCCGCTCCCACCGCCACCGCCGCCACCGCCGCCGCCGCACCCTCCGTGGTCCTTTTTACCAGCGTCGTCGTCGTCAGGACCGTCGTCTGCCATGTCGTCGTCGTCGTCCATGGACACGGCCGCGTTCACCGACTGATCCATGTAACGGCCGCCGCCGCCGCCGCCGCAGTTGCCCACGAACCGTCGCTGGTGGTTCGGCGACCCCGGGCCGCGGCCACCGCCGCCGTCCTCTCCGGTCGACCATCCATCCGGACTGTGGCCGGCCAGCGACGACGTGCCGCCCGTGTTGACGCCCACGCTGTGTGGCGTGCTGGGCCGACTGTTCTCTTCGTTTGCCGAGCTGGAACCGCCTGAGAACACAGAAAAAGAGTTTCGGTCATTATTATAACTTGAGGGACATAATAATGGCAATATACGTCATAATGTATATAGATGGGTAATCGAGGGTGCTCAAGTGGGTGATTGTGGTGGGTGCGGAGTGTTTGGAGAAAATCCCCCGACGGGACTGAGGCGGGACAAAAATCATTTTTGCACTCTTTATATACTTTACACCCCTGACGTGCGCCTATGGTGTAGTATGGTACTTATGGTATCACGATGTATAGTGAGTCCCTTAATACATAGTATACTATGTCCTCCTCAAACCGTTATCAGGGGCATTTTTTAATTCGGCGTTTTTTTGTATTCAGCGTTTTAGGTAGTTTATAAAAAAAAATTATTCAGTATATTTGATTTTCAATGTTGGGTGCAATTGTCATAATAATTATCACTGTTTAATAATTATCATTATTATTATTAAAGCATTTAATCTACTCATACAATTACTGTGCTCTATAGGGATTGTTTTTGAAGTGGTACGCGTGATCATTCTAAAACTGTTATGCGGTACTACTTCAGGGGTGCAAAAAGATTGAGTGCTACAACGGTAGCCGATTATCTATATATAATATATAGGTACCTACTTATAGGTAGATATAGTAGTTAATACGAAGTGCTTATATAATAATAATATATGCGCATAGGCTTCAGTAAGACAATTTCAAATTCCTGCTCATCCTATAAATGTTGTACACTTTGAACTTGTTTTGTTTGAAATCGTGGAAAATTCAAACATCTTAATCCCAATGTTGTACCCACCCGCCCGACCCATCGACCCATTTATCCCACTCGCTAGTCTGTTGTATGACCATCTTATAAGATCTGACAACATAATATTGTTATATATTTTATATAGTAGGTACTGCAGGCACTGCGGGTGTATCTAATACGATGACAATAATATTATGATAATATTTAATATATATCGCGTCGTGCGCAAATCGTTTTATTTCCTCTCTTTCGTCAGACAGCTCGCACTTGAAATCAGCTTTGAGATTTCCCTCAGGCTACGCTAGATTCGCAGTATGTAGCAGTTTGCGTGTCCGTGTGCTTTATGTATATGTACGGTCGGTGTTTTTATACAATGTATAAAGAGCTGTCTTGGTCGGAATATAATATAATATAAGCTCTCTGAAAGCAAAGCCGGAGCTAACTGCATACACGGAGATCCTATAGAAAATATTAGGGGGGTTTAAATATTTGATAGGTAAAGGACCTATATGCCGCCCCAACGTATCCCCAATACATTTCAAAACATTTTTTAACAGAAACACTGTATGATTATGATTTATTACAAATATAAAAGAAAAAAAACATTTATTTAATAATATTTAATGTAGGTTCCTATAATTTATCATCAAGTCACATTTTTTTTTTTTTATATGGCTATTAATTAAAAAACATTATTCCTTTTTTTTATGAAATGATAATATTCTATAATCAGTATAGGTAATCAAAATTGATTTCATTTGAATATATTTTGTCTTAAATTTAAAAACTCATAGAAATAATTATTAAGAAATCTTAGAAATATTATTTTAAGGGGGACTGAACTCCCTCAGTATGCCCCCCACAATATCCACCTACGGCCAAATATAATATACAATATTATATTGTTGGTTTGTCTGCACCGTTTTTCGCCCGAAATGAATTTCATCACGGTAATTGACCCATTAGATTTTTTAATTTATCTACTATATATTATTCTATACAGCTGAAGAGAATCGAACGTAACAGTTCGGCGAGAAACAAATTGGTAAAAATGACATAAAAATGTTAATATAATATATTAATATGTCACGGTGTTAAAAAAACCGATTGCTTCGATTCGACTTTGAGTGTACCTCATGAATGGCAAGTATCCTAGTACACGCTATGTCTCTCGTATCACCCTATAATATACTATCGCATGTATAACAGTATGATATAGTCGATTTCGATTATATATAAAACTATCGCGAAATCGACTATATCATACTGTTATACATGCGATAGTGTATTATAGGGTGATACGAGAGACATAGCGTGGACTAGGATACTTGCCATTCATGAGGTTATAGTTACTATTGCCCTGACATCTTATACGAAGCAATATATTACCGTATAACCATTTGGGCCCGGATTTAAACTTTCAGTAATTGCATTACATAATAAAATAATACGCACTTTCGTAACTATCGTTATCATTTTATTGTAGGTTTTCTATACGTAGGTATATTATTATCAGCATGACGAGTAGCCGTACGGTTAGGTTAGATGACTATAATTATTATTATTAATTCCTTGCGCGAAAACAAATAATTTTCTCAATATAACACGTGAAATATATTTACGATATTGATATTATTATCAAGTAGCAAATAGTTGCAATTTACGCTTTACAAAAGTATAAATATTGACACATATGCCATATTATATACTATATATTATACAATATACGTGCAACTATATTACAAGCGAATATCGTTGAAATTCAATCAAATTCACATAATATTATATTATGTATGGATGATATTGTATCCGGTGTCGTGCATGTTTCACGTAGGTACGCTTGAAAGAATATTGTACATGTTTGCATCGACTTTGAACCATGATTTTCAAATCACTTGGACGGTTTCTCCATTTAATGGTTTATAAAGAAAGGTTTCGTAGACACGTATATTACGTACGGGTAGCTAGGTCCTATGCTGGCGTTGTTATCGCGCGATTCGAGAACTTTGGGTTTAGGCAACTTAAAATTACTTTAGTACAACATACTAACATATATATATATTATATTGTGCTTGCTACATACATCGTAATAGGTATTACTAAGTATAAGCAGGTCGAATATCGCGTTAGAACTAAAGTATATAATATGTGTAATCCTCAACGGTAATCAACGACAATACGAACAACAGCGATATAAAACAAATTTAAAAAAAAAGGGAAACCACTTAACCTTAAATATGACAACAATTATATACCTGCGCCATACGACGTTTCGATATAGTAACGAAAAAGTATATTAGGTATACATAATGGCTTGTACAATATTATAAGTTGTGACAAGTAGTATGTAGGTAGAAGGTATAGATTCAAACGTTGATAGAATAAAATGTATTATTATTTTCTATGAATAAGAAAAACAAGGGTTCAATCCAAATCAGCTTGCGACATGAAACGAGAGTGTTAGATTTTCATCATGATTATTGAGTGAGTTGAATACGTGAAAAGTAACAGAATAAAGCGATATCTAACCGTATTAATACAGCCACTAATAGGGACCACATAAATTACAATATTAAAATTTGGCGATGATGTGAGTAGGTAATTAGTAAGTTAAAATATCATATTATAGTGCGTATAATTGGTTTTAACGATTTTAATTTTTACCTCTGACCTACTTTTTAAAAAAACGATCCAAAAGAGCGTTGGAAAAAAAGGTTCAAAAATAAAATATGTTGATAGATAACAAAATTGTATACACTGATGGCTAAGTATCAACAATATATTGACGAAAACCAAATTTTAAAGAGAGCTTCTTGGGCCCAAAGAGGATAATAGAAAATAATCCGTACTTCGGTATACAATTTTATTTATTGTCTAACGTGAATTATATATAGGTACGTAGAATGAGTTTTACAGCAATATAATTAATAGCAGTTTATAGTGTAATACGCCGAACGGTATGTGCACCGTCCTTTAGTTATGACGCTACTAAAAGTCTAAGAGACAAGAGTTTATATTATATTGCGACGGAATCGCCCGAGCGAGGTCTTATCTAAATTACTTTATTTAATACCGGTCTACCAGCGACAATATAAATTAATTGTCTCGGCTCCAACAAAGCTGTTTTAAATGTTACAATACTTTAAAGCATTATAATTTATACCTTTAACTTGTATTTAGTTTTTTATTGTTTGTTGTCTGAAATTATTTGGTTAAAACATAGTATCAATTAATTAATTAATTATGAGTACCTTTAGTATAAATAATATATTTAAAAAATGTACGACTTTTTAATTTTCAGTAAATTAAAACGAACTTATAATGTATGAAAATTATTCTCCTTAGTTGTTGTTGGCTTATATTCGTATAGGTACCAAACGTTTTTCGTTCCTTGCTATACAACTATGGTGATAATTGTAAGAAAAACGAAGATACCTATGCAGGCATTAAAAAAAAAAACTTTATCTTATAATATATAGGTACCCAGAGTTCGGATTGTATTCGTCGAAAATACATCACATACGTCATGTCTTGTAAATAGTTGGAAATGGCATATATTGAAACAAAAAGTATATGCCACATTTTTCCAAATATTTATTGAACTTTCTGAATGTATATATACTGTTTGATGTAATTGACTAATAATTACCACTAGGCATTAGTTACCTACAATATGACAATTAAAACACTTATAACCAACTCGACCGCCATAAATATACTTTTTAATAATAAAATGTATCACACAAGGATAGTGCCAAAAATATTTGTTTAGGTAATACCTTTGTTTATACATAATGCATATACCTAATAATATAACACGCGTATAACATAACCTAACCAGTAGGTACGTATAACAATATAATATCCATTTCCGTTTCATATGACATGTCATCGGTTGTATACTTGTATAGTAGGTCATCGTTACGACGACCGTTTTCCGTCGAACCGGATACGCATTTCCGCGTCAATAATTGCGTCATATCATAGTAATAAAATGCGAATCCATAAATGTATATATATTATTATTTTGTAGATATTGTAATAATAAATGCGGCCAGTATAATATAATTGCGTAATGCGAACGGGACGAACGCATACGGCCGATTACGGACGTTTAAATATCGAGTGTCACAGATACAAGTCGATTAGGCTAATGAAACGGTTATATTAATACGGTGTGTGTGTGTATGGCTACGACGAAGGGGTAAAATACTACGGCCCAGTATTGTGTCACGTCATGTCGAAACAATAGCATATAATATGCACAACACTATAATATAATAATATTATGTACAATATGACATGTATATTGTTATATTATTATATGTGCATGTATATAATATATAGATACAGGGTGTGCTTGATAATAAAATAATTTTAGAAAAACTCTTCTTTGGACTTACCCCATCAATACCCCTCGTAAATACTAGTCTGCTATAAACCACTTCAGAATCGGGCACATTCGCCTCACCCACTCATGTCTTATGAAGATAGAAGAACCTCCCACCTGCGCACGCTGCGGGGTCCTCCTCACCGTCAAACACTCATTCACGGAGTGCGATGTGTACGGCTCAAAGCAGAGATTCCCAACCAGGGTGTCGCGGCACCCTAGGGTGCCGCGAAATTATTTGAAATATTTTTTTAGAAAAAACAATTTCATTAAAAATATAGCATTGTGAGTAATAAAACGGACTATAATTATATAAAACCATTAAAACCTATCGTGTTTCATATATTTTGTAAAAATATTACGATGTTCGATCTATTTTAATAAAAATAAATAATAACTAAAAATAAACATAAATACAATGTAATAATTTGTTTATAAAATGTAATATGTATATAGTATGCTTCTACACCTCTTACTACTTTTGATTATAATTATGCACTAATAAATAGAACCGAAGTATTCTATAGTATAGAACTATAGAGCATAGGGTGCCTCTGGATTTTTTAGAAAATGTCCAAGGGTGCCGCGAGTCAAAAAAGGTTGGGAACCTCTGGCTCAAAGAGAAGAAGGTTGCAAGTATCTGATCACCTTACGGAATCACTAAGTCCCCGGACACTCCGACATTTGCACCATTCACCAAGCTCTGCCAATTTATTTCGGTAACACATCTAATAAATCTACTGTAACTATGAGCTTCATACACCTCCGTCCACTGTGCTTCATCAAATCGTGTATATGTAGTTACTTCCTTATTTTATTTTCTATTATCTTATTTATCTTACACAAGCTAACTATTATTAACTAATCTGTAATTGTACATACATATAATTTAATATCTATAATATGTAATGTATTGTATTGTAAATTGTAATGTATATGTTCAATGGCCATAGCAGCCGCGGACTTGTTTTATATAATAAAAAAAAATATAAAAATAATTTAATCCCGGTGATCGTGTATATAGTACCTAGTCGATTATCATCTATTATACGTAGATGTACACACGGCCGAGCGGTACATGCTGTAATATTATGTACAGGCTGCGCATCGGATTATTTGCGATGTCACCAAAAAATGGCGTCCATTCAGTAGTGGATTTTACACAATAATGATATTATAATGTGCCCCACAGCTATATTATATTATTATTTTTTTATTTGGTAAAAAGCTTCAACTCTTTACGTAGGTTTTTAGTCTGACATTAACTTTATACTATTATTATAGTGGAACGATATTCTTAGTAACCGTATCAAAGCGACTGCACGGTAGTCGGATTAGCGGTTCACGATATTTTCGCTAATGCTAAAATGATTGTTCGTTGGTCGGTGATCACAAGTGGAGACCACAGTCGGAGACCTCCGGGCCGGTCTCTATACCGCGGCATCGGGACCTATAATTGCTATAGGTATCCTCTGATGTCAATATTATCATATTCTGCACCTGCAATCGTTTAATATGTTCGTCATTACGTCACCGCTCGGCACACCCTGTACGACGCGATGATATTCGGATATTATTATTGTGCAGACGAGTACTTTACAGTATAACATATTATATAGCTTTTTCGCTTGCGTGTGTGTTCCTCCAGCTGAGTAAGTTGCCGGGACCGATCTAAAACGCGAAGCCGTACACACTTCGAGGCGGCGGCAGTTTAAAACGAAGCCTTTGAAGGTATTCACGTGCAAAGCGAAGCCTTTCGTCACTGTGCGATTTATCCACAGTCATATATATACATATATACATAACATAATATAACATAATAGATATATAGATACTATATCATATTATTTATGTATAATATCACGACGGGACGGACGGCGGGCATACCGCGATTGCATGCGGTGGCGGTGCGTGCCGATTAAACCGTGGGTAACATTCGGGTAGGTAGTCGAGTGTGTGTGTGTGGGTATACGAACACGGAATTAACCGGGTAATCGGTATACGGAATCGCACCGGTACAATAGTGTGCAGAGCGAAACAGAAAAAAAAAAAATGCCGCCGGAGGGACGAGTATTACAATATAATACAGTCGAGTCTCAATAACTCGATACCTCGAAAATCTCGATAGCTCGAATTTTTATTTTGTCCCTAGGAAATTATTTTAATTAATTCGAGTTATGCAACTCGAAAAATACATAAGTCGAATTAATTTCTATCTCCCTTGACATTCGAGTTATCGAGACTCGACCGCATTATTATAATATAGCAATGTCTCACCGCGATGTTTTTACGACGAGGACAACCCGCCCACCCCTCGTCGCGGGAGGCGATCGAAAAAAAAATGTCCACCCCGTGCTCTTACGATAATAATTGTCATACATAGTGCCTATATAATATAAGGTACGGTTTGAACAAAACGGCTCGGGTCGTGTATAGGTATATTATTATTATTGTTATTATATAATATTATTATGTATCGTGCGTGCATTGTGCCGTGTACGATAGACCGCTTTAACGTGTCGCCGCCGTATATATAATATTATACTGTACACATATATAGCACCTCTATAATATTATAATATAATACGTCGCGTGCCCGAATCGACCCGAATAATTGCGTAGTCCTGCTATTACTCCGAACGCGCTCGTAGATCGCGTATCCGTATAAATGACGCTCCGGCGGAATCGCTTCGATATAATATTGTAGTTATATAGGTACTAATACCTTTCTACATGCCTATAATGTGATACCTATATCGGATTTCAACCGCGTTTTTACAATGCCGTGTTTGTGCACGGCAAGTACAACAACGACATGACACTATTAATCAACAATATCCGCGTATTAATTTATAACGGATATCATTTATACGACAGCCTGCAGTTTTGTAAACGTAATTGTTTGAGTACTTAAAAAAGTATTCGAATACTTTTTCTCGAATGCCCTCTTAACCGAGTGCTTTACGACACCGCGACGATGGCCGTGCAATGTTGAGCCCGAAGAAACTATCATCAACCGTGATTTATTCGTGATATATAAAATAGTTGTTGATGAAATAATAGTCTATTACTTCACGATTAAAAAATGCAATCATTGTCGATCATTAATATTTCGTGTATACCTATTTGTTATTATCAATAATAAAATATATTATTAAATATTAGTCGTATTACTGCACGTTAAAGCTCAATTAATGTATGCACATATGTATAATATTAAATACTTATTGAAATATATGAGTTTTAAATTATTTGCGATATAATTAAATACCTAGGTACGTAGTTAGAATCCTTATAAACTCTAACCGTCAATATACCATGTAGAGATTTAGTGCCCAACTATCGACAACAGCTATGCAGCTTTGTGTTGCACCGTCTACCTTTAATTTAAGGGAACCAATGTCGTTTGTTTTTTTTTTTTTTGACGAAAACTACTTTGACTTTATTCTGTTCTCCCGGCATCTTTCCGATAGTAATGCGATAAGAAAGTCGAAGCAAATTCGAATTCGTTATGCAGCTTACATGAATTCAATCGTCTCACTTTTTAAAATGCCTACTTTTATCTTTAAAATGTAAAAATTCAAGAATCTTTAAACAGTGATTGTACGGAATGAAAAGCGAGTGCAACTACCCTACAATGACGCTATTATAGTGTTCGAGTCACAGCAGAATCACTGCCCTGTCAAAGTAACCGAACATTTTTCAATAGTGACATTATTGCAGAATGTTGTTTATTGGGTTATTTCACGAAGTTTTTACTATAGGTTAAAGCAGAGTAGTAAAACATACCGTGTTATGCTCCGTTCAGCAGATCTGGTCAAATATAGCCAATAACCTAACTAAATTGCATTAATGTTATTTACATTTTGATATGGGTATACCTACTCCAAAAAATAGCTCAAATAGTAACACATTTTATGGGAAAACGATTAAAATTTAACGAAAAAAAATCTATTGGTCAAATTTATAAAAATAAAAATCAAGGGCACATATTATATGTATATTTACGAATTATACGACTCAGTTCATTGTGGACAAATATCTAAGTACACGCGTACATATTGTGCGTAAACGTGTATAGGTATAGTAATAGAGTGGTCATCAGTGTGCTGATGTGAAATCGACAGAATTATAAATTTAAAAAAAATGTATAAAAATGTTGTCTGTGATTTAAAAACGGTCGGTATCAATGCACGACATTAACAATGTGAGTAATATAATAAGGTATAATAGGTAGTGAATGTTATTAGGTTTTTTGTAAATCTTTAAGGCCGCGTGACTTACCGGTAGGACTGATGGCGGCCGACAAGGGTTGCGACCACGCGGAATACCAGTGTTTGTCCAACGCGCTGGCCGTGGTGCCCGCGATCCCCACGCCCGGGTACAGCATGAACGGACTCCGGCCGGAAGCCGCTGCGGCCAGTGCTCCGAAGTGGCTCATCAAGCCCAGTCTGTAATAGAAAAAACGATTGGCTATTACACGAGAGTACAACGACATCGTGGACACAAAATGTATTTTTATTATTATATTATATGCGAATTGCAAATATTATAAATAGGTATAGGTACTAAAATAGCGATTTTCGATCAAGTGACCCTATAACTGAAATTTATTATGATTAAAAGAGCTTAACAACTTTAAAATATGTTATTATAAATATATGTATATATTAATATATTATTATATGATAATAATATTGTCAGAACTTAGGTACTTATTGCTTTGTTAAGTAAGTTCCTACCTCTATATTATATTGTATTTTACAGTATAACATTTTTTTTTTTTAAATCAAACTTTTAAATTTTTTGTATTAGTTATTTAAAATATGAAAAATTCACAAACGGAATAAAACCCCCAAAAGTGCAAAATTATGTACTACGAAATTCTAAACTTTAAGCCCTGGCATAAAGAAACAAATTTCTCCTATTTACTTATTCCCAAAAATTAAAACGAATGATGACACTATACTTATTTAATGGTTATTTGTGTATTTTTTTCAAATAAAACTATCAATTTTAAATGTAATATGTAAATATAATTGATAGTACGATAAAATGGTTCTATGAGTGAGTGTAATATAACCAGTATAGTATAATTATTAATATAATGTCCATCTTCTGCATTTAATTTATAAAAACGACGTAGATACGGAATTGGGTAAGGAACCTATATATATAAAAATGTACGCAACACCGATGCGTTAGTTTAACAATATTATTATTCTCCCTAAAAAATACGAAACTCGAAATCGTTAAAAAAAAACAATTCGTTCTTGTAATAGCGCGTTTAAATATATATGTGGTTTGTTTGTACGGCTTTTTACAATGCTTCCGTTTTAAGCTGCTATTCTCGGTAAGAATACAATAAGTTCCGAATGATTATTCGCTTTCAGGCTCGCGGAGACGCATTTAATATTTATATTAAACACTTAACTCATCGTTACACTTGTTTAATTTATACATACTACTACGGCTTTTCGACGAATAGACATGCAATATATACCTCGTCGGACGTTTTGCAGTCAATAGTAATACTATGCCGGGGAGAGGTTCATGATCTTGTTATTCAGACTGTGTATGTGAATTTACTATTTATGTGCCTTTGAACAAAAGGTGCACATCCAATGGTGCATTTCACGTAGGTACTTACAACCATATTTAAGCTTCAATGAGTCGTACACATATACATGTATATTGTATATAACATTGTAGAAAGCAGATATATTTTACTATAAAGAAAACAAAGAGAGACGAACACAACGCATTAAATATAATATATACACTATATATTTTATCATTCGGTATACGCGGTAAGATATTATACGATGCGATGCCACACAATCATTAGTATATAATATGTATAAAAAATAATAAACCGTAATTTTTACAAAAAGTAGATTGCAGGTATACAGGTACGCGTACTATATTTTACGAGGAGATTTTATAGACAACGCGGTGCGCGCGAGTGAATTTAACGCAATCAATTTATATTAGAAGTGCAGCTATAAGAGAAAACAAATTTAATACGGAAAATATGACAAAGTGTAGTATGAAAGTAATATTCATATAATATACAACAACAATATTGCAGATCGTACGTTGAATCGTTATTTAAAAAAACTAAAAAAATCAGTTGTCTGATTATCAGTAACGGAGTGATACGTTCATATTAGGTTCCCGCGTTGTTTCTACAATAAACAAATTATTCTATTTCTTCGAAGTCAGCGAGCATTATTACGACTCGAACCATTTATATACGAATTATACCAGCTATTGTTCAATTATATATATATATATATTGGCATCGTGCATATACGTCACAATATTATACGTACCCTACCTGATATATTATTACATGCGAGGTAAATAATAATATTGTGTTATTATGACTTGTATACATAACATCATTATATACGTATGTGATAATATTATATATTATATAAGCGACGTCTTCTCCTGCACCTCGGCACCGAATCCTGCAGGAATCACTCTACAGCGTTGCTCTCGTTATAATCCTGCACACCGCGCGTGCAGTGGGAATATAATAATAATAATAATAGTAATAATAATGTTATTATTATCATCATCGTCGCTCGTATAATACTACCCGGAAGAACATTATACGAACCACCGCTCCGCGATAATATTATATACACAGCGCCGTGTGTGCGCGCGTGTTTGTTGAAACTTTAAGCTAAACAGTTTTGACTTGGGTAAAGTTTAGTTTAAAATTAATATTTAATCGTCCGATAATGGCGCTGGCGCGGGCGTAACAAACTTTCCTCGTCGCGCCCGAGGGGGCGGCGGCGGTGTGTGCCGTAAACAGCGCACCGTTAAAAGCATTTAAACCGTCTTCGCTCGTGTAAATATATATATATATACGTGTATAATCATTTTATATGTGTGTGTGTGTGTGTGTGTGTGTGTGTGTGTGTGTGTGTGTGTGTGTGTGTGTGTGTGTGTGTGTGTGTGTGCGAACGCGTATAACGCGCTTTGGCCCCGCCAAACCCTTCTCCGGGACACACCCTCCTCCGCCGGTTTTCGCCTCGCCATTTTCACCGCCGGAGATGACGACGATATCCCAACGGTGGCGTCGCTCGTTATATTTTTATTACCAGCTACTTCGCTGTTATGACTTCGCTGCAGCGGCGGCGCGGATTCGTCGTGCGGGGCTTGGGGCCTGGGGGCAGGGAAATCGAAATGCCGGGAACTTCGGAGGACGAAAAAAAAAAACCATTTATGATAATATTATTGTGCGGTAGCCGCAGCTTCAGCAACGCGTTCGAAGCCGTTTTGTTTTCCCCGGGAAAACCGTGGAGCGATGAGTTTCCCTAGTCTCGACGGTAATATTATTATCGGGCCGTCATCGGTTCGAAAAACCTCTATGTATACTAAATACTGTTGAACTGTTAGACATCTGGAAACAATAGGTCCTCTGGAATATAGGTACGATATTGTTTAAAACGAATTTTGAAATTTTTTCGAGTGGAAAACAAAGTAAATTTTAATCACGGATGACCATTCGTTGAAATAAGTAAATCGTCGTACAACTGTACAAGATATACTATAGTATATACCAATTCTACTTTTATATTTGGGTTATATAATAATATAATCTCGGATAGGGTTTTGTATATGTTACTCTATATTGATCAGTTGTATTAAACACATGTACCTACGTTTCACTTGATTAAATTAACGAGCATATAACGTTATTTGTGCACATATAGAGCTATCTATCTAACCTTTATACAATTATTAATTCGCTCACTGAGCGTTTTATTTTTCATTTTGAATCTATTGGACGAATTAATAATATTACATAAAAAAAAATTAATCGAACGATTTAGCTAAAGTCGAATTTTGGGTAAATTATTGAGATTACTATTATCCTTCAGCATTTGAAGCGGTATATAATACTAGCTACATAAAATTATATTATAATAATATTATAGATTTGAAACTTATACAATATATTATGATAATATTTTCAGAAATTCAGATATGCCTAGTTATTTTAAATAACAAATAATTATAACCGCAGCAGTCAAAGCAATAAATTAATTCTTTTAAACAATATGAGAAGAATGAATGTTTCGTTGAACGTTTTAAACATTTTTAAAACAGTAATAAAAATTATGCCTAAGTATTTATTTTTAAATAATAAAATGCGTAATCATTCAGGCTTCAGGATTACCGTCATATACGACGGTTTTTATTATTAATGGATGAATACTGGCCGGGATGCAGAATGTATTTATTACCACTAATACACCATAAAACGTTAAGTACATGAGTGTGTATATTGTATGAATTTAAATGCTAAAGTATACGTATACACACTTGTGCGTTAAAATTTTAAATTATATAATATATTACGGTTACACGCGTTTTAACTTTTAATATAATATGTACACCTGATGCGTATAGAAATAAATCTTTTTATGTACCTATGAGCAAAAAATTGTTTTAATT
This sequence comes from Nasonovia ribisnigri, assembly GCA_027563435.1. Lineage (NCBI taxonomy): Eukaryota > Metazoa > Arthropoda > Insecta > Hemiptera > Aphididae > Nasonovia > Nasonovia ribisnigri. The sequence goes on along the minus strand of JANEHU010000319.1, from coordinate 106,617 downwards.
CCTTTTACTGTTGCAGTATTTATATTCTGCATTCTGGGTATCGATTTGCTAAAAATGAATTCGTATTGGAATACCAAAATTGAAAAAAAAATTACTATTATAATAATACAATAACAAATCGTCGTGTACAATGTTATATTATAGGTATAATATATATTTTACGTAAAATATGATATAACAATATAAGGTATCAATATTTCTGGACATATGGTGATTTGTCTAAACGTAGTCATAACATAATAATTATATTTTAACTGTAAGCAATAATAATACTAATAATATTTTCATCATAATAATATGTAGATACATACTATAATATAATATAATAGCATTAAAATTGAAAAAATCGTAACCCATTATCAACAATAACATTTGCAGTACCAAAATTATATTAATATGATGTTTCTTTTGCTTTACTCCACTCACTCTCGAGCACCACCGAACACAACACAACCAGAACTGTAGCAAAGTACGTTTTAGACTATCCGGACTAATAAGAAAAAATCATATTTAAAAACTATAAGCCGTTTCAACCAACTATATTGCAATAAATATTAAATACCTATAGAACAATATTGTTAGAATGTTAGACATAATAATTAATTATTCTTTTTTCTCTAGCTTATATAATTATATCAAATATTATTGTTATGCAGTGAGTGAGGCAAAACCCACATTTTTTTTACAATATTATTGATATACTAAGTCATATTTCGAACGGCACTAAACGCCAGTACGCCACTATTTTATCAAAGTAAAGAAATTATATTTTATACTATCTAGTGTGTAATTACTATTATTTTTTGGTCATCCATCACCATATTCAACGCTTCACATATTTAACGATTTATACTTTTTTGAAAACCTCTCTATATAGATTGAGGGCAAGGTGTGCATTTACAAAATTTCTTAATTTTCAACAGTGAAAGCAGCGGACCGCCGACCCACGGCCGTTCTGTAATAATAATTTAAAAACCCACCCATATAGTGTAGCAGTCATTTAAAGATGATATTTAATTATTTGCGATTGAAAAAACCCGGTGATCAATACGTCAAATGTATATAGCTTTTACATAATAAACATAATTGTGAGGAGGTAAAATAATGATGTGGTAAGCGTTGCTACATTGTATATAGCATACACGTATGAAGAAACACCGGCATCGAAATGATGGTCCAAATTATTGGTCGTCCGTAATCCGTATATTATAGGTATATGAATTGTCAAATATTATTCCGTCTAGAGTTCTATAGACTATAGTCTTCGAAATAGGTTCAAATAGTCATAGCGATAATAGAGGAATGACGGATGTACTACATCTTACATACATTTTTTGGCTTATAATAATATAATGATGCTGCGGTGAGCATATAATAATAAATGGTAACGATCATATTATTAAGATAGTGCAGGTTATAGATTGATAAATATTCGCCTCGATTGGCCGTCGTTTCAATCACGGGAGCTTTGTAACCATTTTTACTCTCATCCTCACACCTTATATACTATCTATGTATACTATATAAGCCTTTATCATCGATATATATAATCCTGCGGTATTATATATTAAATGCGCGTTCAATCGATCCTTACCCAGAACGGACGTGGACAGCGGATCGTCGTCATCAGAGTAAAATATGTATGATATCATCGACGTAATAGTACGACGAACATTGAAGTGTGTTAATCACGCAAATAATAATTAAATGCTGATATTATTATATAATGAGATTTAACGGGTAGATATTATATAATGTTTATCATGGGTTCATAACCTGTATATTACAACTATAATATATTATTATACACCGTCGCTTGCAATAATTTGATTGGCCGTCAAAGGAATAATAATATACAATATGGGTATGATATATAATGTATATCCTACATCGTAGTATTACACATATATACATATATAATTGTATTATAACAATATGTAGATAATACCTATTATAGACGATCCTCGGGCATGTAACATATATATATATACCCACCTATATACAGCAGCTCATATAGTGGTGCTGCAGTGTGTGTTTGCGTTCGTGTATAATATATATATATATGTTTATAACACGGGGAGTAGCGCATCCGGGGGGGGGGACTGCAGGGGATGGGGGTTGAAACGGGGACGAATCGAATGGGTTTGTCTGTTGGTAGGTATATATACACACACACACCCCGATGTACGGTAGGGGTGTCCCGGAGGGTTATCGACGAATTCCTGGCGAACACGCCTGCAGCACGCACCCCCTCGTTCCCGCTAAACCCCCCTCCCCCCTCCGACCCGCCAACCGTTATATCCGCTATCCCGTGCCGCCGCCCTGTAAAGCACGGTGGAATTTATCGCCGTCACAAATGGCTGCCGCCGCCGTTTGCCAATTATATCGGGCGCGTCCGGCTTTACTGACAAATGCATTAGCCGTAATTGATAGTTATGATTGCGCGCCGCCCGCCCGCTGAACCGCTCGTATATAGCCCATCATAAAAATATTTTATATCATATTATTATTATCTCTCTCTCTCTCTCAATCTCTCGCCGTATCTCTAGTGCCGATTCCCCCCACCCCCTCCCGAAGATAATATAATATTAGTTCGCGGAAGGTATATCGATATAATATTTTAGAAAATTGTGATATTATACTATAATAATGTTATGATAATATAACGATACTGTACAGTTTTTGCTCGTCCTGTCCTTCCCGCGTAAATGATATAGGTACTTCGAGAACAGTTATCACTTATTATTATTATGTACCTACTACCTATATAACCATGCACGCCGCGGTCCGTAGTCTGGCGGTCGCGAAAAATTAATCAGCAGTGCGCCCGCACAATATAGCTATACCTACAGTTATGTCGTAGGTAGTTATAATATTATCCAAGTGATAAAATATTATAATATACCACGCTCAGCATCGTTGTGTATTCAGCGATATTATTATCACGTTATCGTGTTTTTTGGGTAAAGCGCCAGGGTGTCGGGAAGAAAAACTAGAGTACCTTTTATCGCGTGCGGTATTTTATCTAATATGAAAATAGTATTATTATATTATATAGGTACCTACATAAAGGATTTTTACGCCTAATTAATTATAAAAATGTTTTAAAAACACTGGGAGATTACCAAAGATACGGTTGGTATTATATTTTTTTTCCGAGTGTTTTAAATGATAAGACTATATTAATATAGATACATAAACTTTAAACCACAATCACAATAATGTTGCCTAAGTGCATTTTTCTCCGTTTGCAAAGAATATAAATAATATAGCTTCATTTGACGTTACTATTTAAACATTTTTTATTTTCAAACGGCAAAAGACAAATTAAGTAAATTATAAAAAGTTAATAAAAGTCATAATATTTTTTCGTTAATATTTATGACACAATAATAATAATAAAAATAAATATTAATATAATATAATATGTACAAATAGTATTATAACATTAAGAAATTTCATTATCCATTGGATATTGTACTTGTATTATTATCATTAGCAGCTACAGAAATTAGTTATTATAACAAAATGCTTTTGTTATATTAAGCACAGGTAATTGTAAGTGCTTTATGAATCATAAATACCTATAGGTATTCGGTTTTGAGTTAGCTAATAATTTTTAGAACTTGAGTAAAGTAATCAAAAATAAATATAAGTGAAAATACATTCATACTTCTATTGTACCTATAGCCGCAACTAATACGATTTTATAAGTATGCAACAAACGTAATCGAGCAAATATAATATTGTTATATAAGAATAACTATCGCTATATTATTATTATTATTATTTTTTTTTTTATTGGTTTTCAATAAAAAGTTATTACAGCATATTATAAATTATTGTTAATTTTAATTAACATAAAATTAAATTAATTAGACATTTTTTCATAGGCGCAGGCTTAATTGTTAAACTGTAACTTTTGTTTATTGTCAGAATTTATAATTAAGGATTTATATATAGTATAGGTACTCTGAAGTAATCAAATTAAAATTAGTTAATGATATCTGACATAGGTATACGAATTATAATACCTATCACAAATTAAACGACTTAATTTTGAGTATCGTGATAAAACTAATAAAATAGACAATAGCGAATTACTTAATTATATTTTCAAAGCAACACATGATTTTTTTTGAATTTTTTTTAAACCTATACTTAAAAATTTTGGATTGGTAGGTATGAACTAAAAGAACAAGTTTCTACTGTTAGAATTAAAGAATTTAATAATCACAGTATTTAAAAATTTTAGAATACGACATTTTATTACGAAAAATCAATTTTTGAACGGTCGACAATGCAACATAATATGAGATCTACCATTTCACATGGCAGGTACGTATATTACTATATTAGCACGATGAAAGACACGTCGGATTCAATAAGCCAAGAATTTTGACGAGTAAATATAACGCGACGTAAAGGTTTTCATCATTTCATTTATAAATGCGCTGTAAAACGGCGCGTTGGGTGTTCCACAGTCATCTCTTTTATACGATAATGAAAATACGGTCCCGCGCCTAAAAAAACAAAAACATCTAAATCGGTGGCCGGTGCAGAGCCGGTCGATTGTAATTAACAAAATCGGCGTGACGGCGGGGCAATGTTTTAAATAAGTATAATATAGTGTGTGTGTGTGTGTGTGTGTGTGTGTGTGTGTGTGTGTGTGTGTGTGTGTGTGTGTGTGTGTGTGTGTTTGATTGTATACGGGAGGAAACTGGATATCAATCGGGCAGACAGGCAGCGGAATAGCTCGTTCGTATTATTTATTATTATTATTATTATTATTATTTTTTTTTTTTGTGCAGAAAAGAGAAAAGGGGTCCGTTTTCAATCGTCTTTTGTGATGGACCGGGCGTTCTATTGAGTGCTCGAGCAGCGTTTTTCGTGTAATTAAGAGGGTCGTTTTAAAATAATAATAATAAAAAGTGAATAATAAAAAAGAGTTAAGAGAGCAATTTATATAGGTACCAGGACATATATTTATATATATTGTAAAACATATTATATATAGGTAGGTACCAATCTATACGATATAGGTATATAATATTATATGTATTATAAATGTTAAAAAAACAACAACAATTCTTGACTAAAACAATTGGGACGTTTGACACAAAAGAAATAGGAAAACGTTTTAGTAGATTTTTTAATCTTTTTGTTGTGCCAGTACAATTATTTATTATTATTATTCGCATATACATAATATGGGGTAGCGTGTCACCGCAGTGTGTGTGGCGAGGAGAATCCGCCGACTCGCGCCGATTATTTTACAAAAACATACACACATAAAAATAATATAATACGGAACAACATAATATTATAAACGATTATTATAATAGATCTTAAACGGGACGTTTCAACATAATAGACTTTTTATTTGTTTATTAATTATTATTATTATTATTAATATTTATTTTTTTTTTACCAAACTTAATTGAAAATTTTAATTTTAGATCGTAAAACGATCTTATCTTGCCGAATTGTATATATATGATATTATGGTAGGTACCTACCTAAATATTATATTCGGTAGAATAAACAAACGACATTACAATATTAATTTGATTAAAAATGATGACATCATTATTTATGCGCGTTTGTATGTAATCCAAAGTTGAATGAATTTTTTACTCTTCCCTCAGTAAAAAATGTTAACACAATCGACATTTATAATTATAAACACAAGTAGTAAAAATATGTTTATTTGATTGACGATAATAAGACGTACCTACATAGGTATACAAGTACAGAACCCATTTGTAGCGTAAGGAGCTTATAGCCATTAGGATGTACTCATAAATACCTAACAATTAAGTAAGCCGTAAGGTAAATATTGTTTATTTTATTTGTTGATCAAATTAATTTTACCATGAACAAAATAATATATTAAGGGGTAGAAACTTATCTATTATTACTATTGTTATTAGGTAGTTGATAATTTATAAAAACTTAAGATTTTTTCCAATATTATCGAATTTAATATTAAAACATAAAAATAAAGAAATTCATTTGATAAATATCAGAACCCATACTCAATCCTCAATTATTTGATATTATATGAGTTTATCATTTATGGACATAAAATTACATAGAAAACTACTTTATACCAGCTATAATTTTATCTTAATTTTTGTTTTCTCGTTATTATTGCATCATCAATACCCAATGGTTAAAAAAAGCTTCATACATAAAATAATGTATATTTAATGTACACTGATCACCTTTCTGTAAACATCACAAAAAATTAAATAAACCGTGAACGATGTAAAAAATATGAAAACAAATTTAAACACAAAGTATAATGTCAAAACTATTTATTTTGAGTCAAATCACTCGAGTCGGTTTATACTTCTTATAAGTTATTGTAAATGTACTGAAAATAATCTCTAGAATTTTAATACAAAAAAATAAAATATATTTTTAATTACTTTATATTATGCTTAACAAAATTAAAAGCGGTGATTGATGTTTACGACTACTAATCATTCATCAATACGATGATATTATATTGAACGTATTCACGGTTTTAAACTCGTTAAAATTAAAAACCGGTAAATATCTTAAGGTTAGATTATGTAATTAATGGTAATTATCATAGTTTACTTTATTAACCTAAAATAAAAAGTAAAATGAAATAATTAACATTTTGCGTAATCCACGCGGTATAAGCTATATTTCTTGTTGTAGAAAATGCAATATTATGTACTTTCGTAATACAATTATTTGTCTGCGAGAGAGAAAATACAAATACTCCCATAATAGTTATGTGAGTGGAGAAAAAACGAAAACCAACATTAGCAAAGTAAAATGGACAACCGAACAAATGAAAAAACATGATATTTTAAAAGATGTCTTTCTAACTCATACAAGTTTAGGGTATACACGCGTATAATGCTCAAAGAAGATCCAACCAAATTCGCAGCATGTGAAGTAAACAATTATCATTAACTGTCAAATGCTGACAATCAACAACTACCAGAAATCAAAACAATATCTCTCGATATACATGTGGTCAAGACGAGAAGACCAACAAGCTGCGGCTACTATTGATTATTATTTACTGTAGTTATAACTATTAAAGTATAGATTATATTTTATATTCTAGTCACGTGTTACTATGGCTATAATATATCATATTCAAAACCAATATCATATTTTTGGTTCAACTATATATTAATATACTGTATTCTATATTTTAACATGACCTGAGACTATAATATTAATAAACAATTAAATTAAAAATGTAAGACTCATTTATTTAAGATTAATCCATTTTCGAGGGTCACATTTATAAACGTTTGGTGGAAAAAAAGTATATTGTGCAACAAATCGTAACGTTTGACTTGATACAACGACTATTATTAACGAATAATGATATTATATAATGTTAAAAAATCAATTGTGTCAAAAGTTAACAATGATTTTGTTATTTTTTTATTGTTTTTATTTTTATTAAAAATCTGTTTACATAGTTTACTTGGCCCCACTGAGATAATTCGTGTTATGAACGAAAAACGAATATAAACGGTTGCATATACAACAATAAAAGTATTAGGTAAACATTATAATATGTAAGGATAGGTTAGGTATATTGGCACAAGAATACAATTTTTTTTCAAGCAACTATTATACTTACACAAAAAGAAAATCCAGATGTATAAAAGAGCACACAACCAGTCCCCCAAATTGGCGCCACTGCAATATATTCAGGCCAGGATTTAGGACGTTAAGAGTGGCACACGGTATTTAAAGGTCCCATAGTGTTGGCAGCTTCAACTTTTATTTAGTGGTAATGTTAACTTTTTTTATGAATGACTACTATAAAATTTCAAGAAAAATACTTTTAAAAAACAATGTTGGCATAGATGCATAATACTTCGTGTGAAAATAGTGTGTATCTATAATCTTCCATGTCTTCCCGTTTTAAGATTACTTTACTATTTATTCCTGGAAGATCGGGGTGTCAACGACGACGAAAACAACAACAACAACAACAACGATTGCTATTGTGTCGGAATTTTTATCGTTGACATAATTTTGTCAAAATTTATTAAACCTGCTACATAATATAATTCCGTATACGAGCTAATGCTAAATTGCTAAATGCTAATATTTATAAATATATTAAAAAATGAATAATGTGTCGGTTAGTAGTTGTATCTCAATTCTTATATCCAAAACAAAAAAAGATCTCATCCGAAAAAGGAAAAAAGAAAGGAAACATGAATAAATTTGTTTTAAATCATTCAAAAATTACAGAATTTTCAGAATTTGTTTTTATTATTTTTTATAAAATATAGGTATTTAAAAATACTTAAAGCGAAAATTATAATTTTCAATTATACCTATTATATTCATTATTTTTCTATACATCTACAAACAATATTTTTTTATTAAATGGTTCAGTTTTTTAATTAATATAGGTATATAAAATTTATACCAATATTCAAGGTTCATAATATCTATATGCACTTTTTTTTAACTTTTAAATTAAAAATAATAATATTATGATACAGGTAGTAAATATTATAAAAATATTTTATTCCCATCTATAGTGTGGAGGTCTTAGTCAAGCATAATATTCCCTTGGGCATCTACCTATATCTATATACAGCAATAGAGGTCTAAATCTGTGCTCGAAAATATATTGCAGTGTAATACATTGTAAGACAAAAAATAACGATAAGGTGATCATGTTTGGTATAGTAATATTAATATAACAATTTAAGGGAACAGAGATAAAAGTAGGATTGGCTGAAATGTTTAAAGTTTCTTAAAATAAAAGTGTTATAGTGTATAATAAACATTATAGCAATAATGTCTGAAAAGTGATTGATTAAAACATTACAATAATATTATGTTGTTAATAGGAATGTCATTTGATAATTTGCCATTAGCGGACAAAGGTATTCCGCCCTCAGAACGAGTATCGAGTGACTTTCACACCATACTTAGAGCAACCCTATACAGACCCACGTACATATATTGTACCATCTCGTAAGTAATTTCATATTAAATTTAATGTGAAAAAATTCCCATAACTTTTTGATAACTGTATAGTTACAACTTACAAAATAGCAGCGCCTAGTTATGGTGAACAATATCGTCAATAGTTGTTACAACCTCTATACCCACCGACCCCTCCAACCGTACAAGTACTGCGTAGGAAAAAATCCGATGCCGTCGCGGCGGACTCACCTGGATAACATGGCGTGGTCAGCTGCGGCCGCCAGATGCGCGGTGACGTCGAACGTGGCCGCTGCAGCCGCCGCGGCCGCCGCGGTGGCCGGGGAAACGGCGGCGCCCACGCTCCTGTGCTGCTTGCCGGCGCCGCCGCCGGGTTTGTCCTTGCTGAGTATGCTCGAAATGGAAAACGACGTGTACGGCGGTGCGGCCGACTTGACGGCCGGCGATTCGCGGCCACCGCCGCCTCCACCTCCGCCGCCGCCGCCACCGTTGCCCGCCGTCATCGCGGCCGCCGCCGCGGCGGTCGCCATCATCATCGTCTTGCAGGCGGCCGCGGTCATCGGGCCGTTACCGGCGCCGGTGGCCGGTGGCCGGTCGTTGGTGCAGCACAAATCGTCGTCGTCGTCGTTGCCGGTCACGTCGATGCGCGGGGACTCGGACATGCCGCGGTCGCTGCGACGGTCCCGGATATCCGCGGCGGAACCGATGGTGACGGGATGTGACGGTGACCGAAACGTTTCGCCGACTGGTGCGCCCGTATCCGTGCGCTGTGCGGGTACGTTGTACGATATGTCGCCGCGGAAATTCGCACGTGTTGCCGGCACGATTCGTGATAACACTACAACGTTACACTACTCCGCGGCACACGCGTCGCCGACGTTTTTCTCGTATTATAATAAAATGATATCACTACAACTACGGCGGGTGAGATAATATTATCGTATAATATTATAATATAATCCTTCGGATGTTAAACTGCCGTCAGTGTTATGAACACTCGCGGCTCGTATATTGTTGTCGTCGTGCGACTACGGGCCGACGACGGGTATCGGATACGGCGATCGCGGTGCGTAAATCGACCGAGCGATTGAGTGCGTGCGTGTGTGTACGACGACGGTACGCGCGCGATTGTCGTCGCTGAGCGGTCGGGTGGTTGTACTAACTGATGAGACGACTACGGTTTGCGGTGTCGGAGCACTTAAGCGGGCCGCCGCCGTATTATTATTATTACTATTACTATTATTATCGTTATTATTATTCCTTCCCTTTTCGGGTTTTTTTCCCCACTTCTCCGACCCTCCCGATCGACGCCAGTCACGGTTTTTACGCCGCGCGCGCGGACATTTTAACCCCGCGGCCACCGCCCTCGTGCCGACGACGCTCCGCCCATCCCCGGCGCGACAGACACACCCACTCCATTGGTCCAAAAACGGATTTCATCCCCCACCGCGCGCGGCCCAACCGCCCCACCCATCACGTGCGTTTATATACCTATGCGCGGGACGTATATAATATATATATAACATACCACCGAGCTACCGCTACCGTCGTCGTCGTCCACCCTCGTCTGCCGTCGTCGTTTACCCTCGTCTTTGGAGTCGACTGCTACTGTGCTACTGTACACTACTGGTATAGGTATTATACGACTGCTACCATCGCGTATAGGTTAGACACAGCGATGACGATCATGGGATTCCAGTTGAACACCAAAGCCGCCACCGCCCCCTCCTTCGAGTTGGTTAATCTACAGCTCTTATATATTATTATAATATTGTAATATAAGAGTATAATATAAATTATATATTTGTACATTATAATATTATGTAATATTAGTACGTCTGAACAGCAGCTGTGGTAAATTCGCAGATAATCCCTTACCTATATACATATAGGTAAGCGTACATTTTTGTTCTTCTATTATCCCCCACCCAAACGTGGTATGAATGTATGATATGAGTACTACTCATTGAGTAGATAACATTTACCTACCTATAAGATTGACATGATTGCAGGCGTAGGCGAGTACCTTGCAGCTATTTAAAATTTGAAACTAAACCTATATAGGATATAGGGCCGTATCTATATGTTTATATAGTTTATTTCTATTTTTACAACAAAAATATCGTTTTCAACAATTAATGATGTTGACCGCGAAAAATGTCCTAACAATTTAATATACTATACTGGTATGCATATAGTATAGGAATAATATATAATTATATATTATCGTCGAGCGTTTCTTTGAGGAAAAAAAATTATAATTAATTAATCTACAGATTTGTTTAGCAGATAATTGTATATAATAGCCGAGTGTAAAAAAAATAGAAAGCATTTTTTCATAGTTATAATATTAGGAAAATTATAATATTCATGTACATCAATTATGAACTATACCTATGTATATTGTATATATAGGCATGCAGAATAAACTAAATTAATATTAATATTTTTTTTAAACAATAGGTAATGTAATATAATGTTAACGGTAAGCAGTGTAGGGACTTATCTAGATGAAAATTTAATTATTTATTATCTTATCTAGATGAAAATCTACTTGTCATCTTTTTATTTATCATAGATGAAAACTTCAGTTGTCTATATTAATTTATCTAGATAATTTTTTATGTATAGACATTTATTTAATATTATAGTATAAATATACATTTTTACATTTTGTGTTCAAAAACCATAATAATGTAATATATTAATAGGTAGTCAATGTTCCATTATTTTATTGTTGGCTGTTGCGTTAATTAATAGGTACATGGTTATTTCTGATCAGCTTTGTTGGCAGAATAAAACGACGATTTACAACCTAGTATTATTGTTTTGAACATTTTACTATAGCGTATTTCTGCGCATATTGCCTTAAACGAATTTTTTTATATACATAATAAATATAATAATATTATATTGTAAACATTTTGCATTATCCTATAGGTAAATAAAATATATTGTATATCCCGTAAAATTACCCATGCAAAATTGCAAACCATACGAGTGTGCTTCGTATACTGCCCGCAGACGACGACCACCTGCAATATATTATAATATATCATTATTAGGCAATGTCAATTTTATTACTATACTATACAAAGTGACAGTATACATAATAATTAATATAAATAATATCTATATAGGTACTTCAGAGTTTATATTTTAGAATCAGATTATCAAAATACACAATACGTGTCGACGCGGGCTGTAACTGTCATTACTCATTATCATTATCTTGTATTCATATGCAACCTAATCAATTTGTATATTATAATTTATAATATATTTTATTTACTGGAAGTTTATTGTATGTAACTTGTTCATTTTTTTTTTTCATAAAGTTAAAGATATGCCATATGTATATATTAATTAGTTGACATTTTTAATCAATTATCATTTATAAGCTATATATATACCTAATACCTAAAAATATTGGCTATATTTATATACATGTTACTATATAAACTAAATGTTCAGTACATATTATATTATAATTTATAATAATAATGCGTGTGATTTTGAACAGGTAAAAATTTAACCAAAATATATGTAATTAAATCATTATTTTTTGTTTAAATAATATCCAATTTTGTAAAAATGTTAACTGCAAAATGCAAATGTCTATATAAAAAAATAAAGCTTATGAATTGTGGTATATTAATTTATGTTGGTTAGAAAACTCTGAAAACTTGTGAGCAACCTTGTATTAAAATAATATGTTATTATTGCTAGTAAAATTGTGAAACAAAACAAAATTGTATAGATATATTTTATAGCATACGTACGTTACAGATTTTTAAACATATTTCGACTAAGCCTAAAAATTTGTCATCAACATTAATTTATAATGTATAACAAGAAATGTAAATAGGTCAAACAATTCAAATATCTATTAAAAGAGCCAAAAAAATTTTAAAATTGAAAAATGTCCTTGTATAAAGTTTATTTGGTGTACCTAAGTCCTAAATTCAAATATTAATGGTTATACCTATCCGTTTGTTTTTAAACTATAACAATACAACAAAACCGATATTAATAACGATATGCCTCAATGATTGGTTGTGTTGCGTGAATATTTCTCGTTTTCCAGATAATTAAGAAAAGTAGGTAGGCACGGGTAATTTTTTTACTTTTTTGACTTAGCCTTAAAGTAAATAAAAATGTACCAAGGTACATATCATCGTAAAACTAAAAAATTCATCGCCGTATGCATAATTGCAGGTGTTTTTAAGATTTTTTATAAAAGTTGTTTATTAGTCTATATAGGTAGGCCTTAATATAATATTAGGACTGTCATAATATTGAATTGTATTAAATATTTTTGACTTACCTATTAATTAAGATGAGATAAAATAACGTTTACTGACTCACCCGCTGTGGTCCGCAGAGAATAATAAACAATAAACTAACGTCATAATATATATATACAAGCATTGGGTAACCACAACATAATTCATATCCTAGGTCAAAAATATTAAAAAAAAAAAAATCCAACCATTTCCAATCGAGTGGATATAATAACCCTCATTGGAAAGATTTCAAAAAAAAAAACAACAACAAAAAAAATAATAATACCAAAACAAAAACATCCCTTGCAAAAGCGCGATTATGATGTTACCGGCTTAATGCTAGGCGGCGGTTATCCCCGGCGGAATTCGTGCATCAGAATTAATATTAGCCGATGGGGCGGAACAAATGTCGCGTGGGTGAAATCCTCGGGCGGGGGTGAAGGGCGGCCGTGCAAAACATCCCCTGCAGGAAATTCGAACAGCTTGTGTACAGTATTAATAAACCAATCTCGGGGTGGCGAGCAGGCGGATACGAGAGGGGCATTCAGGGTGGCACTCAATCAAAGCTATTAAAAGCTTTTTCTCGTCGACTACGCACGGCGATGATGATGATGATGATGATGATGATTGTAACCCGGTTGGTAATGGTTATGGTGGTTATAATGGTTACCGCGCGCTCGCGGAGGGGTCGTAATGATGATAATAATGGTTCGGCGGCGGACACTGCGCACGGGCTTCATCATCCGCAAATATATGTGTACAGGATAATAGAACAATAAGTTGTACTCGCGCGTGTTGATTTCGCGCACACACACACACGATTTACACAATTACACAATTACACAATTAGACAATTTTATATAAATACCAAACAATCGTTGCTGCAGCCGCTTTTCTGGCCCTGCGAGTCAGCAGTATAATAATATATACTACTGCAGTTGCGTACGAGCGACTTTTATCAGTCATCACGCGTCTGTAATGGAGGTGAGAAAAATATGTGACCCACATTAACGGGAAAGTTAAGCGGTCGAGTCTTTATTACATACATATATTTTTTTATTTTTTATTTTATTTATTATTTTATTTTTTCATCATTATTAATTGGTTCTAAATATTGTGTAATATTATAATCTGCTTATATTATGGTAAGTTTTGTTTGAAACAAAAATTTGATATGAATACCTACTAATATTTTTCAAAATTATAGAAAGCTAGGTGTTATTTTATATATATTTATAATATATTATAATAGGTAGGTATATACGTAATACACTAATACCTAATAATATAAAAGTACAATACAAATTAAAAAATATTCAAACAATAATTATTAATTATTAACTATCTGATTTTTCTTTTCGTATAGGTATGTTTACAATAGACTTAAGCAATATACACGAGTTATTATATTATGTACCTAATGCTATAAACCATAAATTTTGTTTAATGTCTTTTACAATAATTGTCTTCGAATAGAAAACAAAAGCAAGCTTAAACTTCTATGTACTCAGTTGAGTTCTTTATGATGAAATAGAAAATAATGGTAATGCGAAACTTCTGTTTAAGGACATCGGCCCTTCTAGTGGACACTTTTAAATTACTAATTAGGTACCCGAATTATAGCAGTTACCTACCCCTTGACAGCGTACACATTTTAATTCCCCTATACCGTGAAACCTCTCCTAACGGACACATCCTAATAGTGGACACCTCCCAATAATTTACGTTTTATTGGTTACCAACTACAAACTTTCATAATTTGAACCCTTTGAATAGCGGACAAATTTCAGTGACTAGTGTCTGGTATTTAAAAGTTACCCTATATAATATGGGGTTTCAGTGTTTTTTGAAAAAACCATCAGATTTTGGGCTTATAGAACGTAAACCTGCACCATCGAATGTATTACCTAATCATATAATATTAAGTTTAACCAAGAAAATTAATTTTCAGTACGATCGCAGTAAATAATACGGTATCTTTCACGCAAAGAATATATATAGCCATATGATAACCAAAAATAATAAATTAATAACAATAATTAAGAACAATGTAGCTACATTCTATGATATATATATATATCCTAGGATATCATAATATAGTGTGGAACATCGGGGTGGTTTATAACGTAACAACGACGAAGTTTTCGTTTCAGACCGGCACTGATTAAAATGGTCTGGACGTATAACAGGTTTCCATATTAAATTCGATATACCCATTTGCTGCACTGACATACCAGATATGTATTATGTATACGTAAGGCGTACGATAATAACAATAATAATATGTATATATTTTATGTATTAGGCTATCGGATTTCGTCTACCCCCGTGACATATTCGCCGGTTTTTCTCACAAAACCGTATAGATACGCGTCGTGTATACCTATAATACCCATACACACATGGTTACCTATATAATATAATATATTATTAGCGCGGCAAGTAGTATGTTTTGGTATGTTCTATACCCCCCGCAAATCCGGTGAATCCGACTACCCCGCCCACCCTATCGCGTACGTGCACGACCATACCCCCCCTCCTCACTCGTCTTAACCTAGCCAAACCTAACCTAACCCTTCCCCTCCCACCCTATCACGTACGTGCACGGCCTCACCCCTCCCCCTCCCACCCAGGATTATCACGTACGTACGCGACCATACCCCTACCCCTCTTATCCTAACCCCCTCCCATCGATGTCTATCATTACCCCGCCCAGCCTATAGTCGCGTACGTGCACAACCATCCCCCCCCCTCCCAATCATATCACGCACGTACGCGAGCATCCCCCCCCATCATATCACACACGTACCCAGCCTTACCTCCTCCCCTCCTTAACTATCGTGAACGTACCCGACCCTACCCCTCCCATCCTATCGCGAACGTGCCCGACCTTCCCCCTCCCATCCTATCACGAACGTGCCCGACCTTCCCCCTCCCATCCTATCACGAACGTGCACGGACTTACCCCTCTCATCCTATAACGCACGTGCACTGCCTATCACCGGCGTGCCCTCCCATCTATATCTATCACACATATATCTAATTAATTAATTATTTAAATAATCTACAAGCGTTTAATACATATGATAAAATATTACATAAGAATTAATAATCAGTTAAATGATATTATGAAATGTGAAAGTATACAACTTTTAATTGCTATTTAATGATCATCATGTAGTAAACAAAACTATTAAACCTATTTCATCACAATATTTTAAGTATAAATAGAGCATACTGTGGTCTATAATATCGTCAGTAGTGAAACAAACACTTAACCCTCAAGTCGTTTTATTATCCGTTTAAATTAATTTTTACACTATACAAAAGTTAAATTTTCAAGTATTTGTAAACATGGCTGGTTCAATCGCGAATAATGTAGCTATGTACAAGAAAACCTTAACATATATTCCACCAGACCTTCGGAGCTCATCGATTCTACTAACTATACGTTAAATTTCATGAAACGTAAGTTTATACATATTGGGATCGATCCAAGTGATATGTTCAGAGTAGCAGTACATATAATAACTCCATCACGATATGTTAATATTTCAACTGAGTTTTTACAACGGATATTTTCACTGATGGGTAATATCCTATCATTTATTTTGGAGCAACCAGGAAAATATAAAAGAACTATATTTCTTGAGACGGAGAATTTCAAGTTGTCTAGCATGATGTATAGCGGTGAAAACACCTTAGTAGTAGAGTCAAAAATACAAGATGGATGTCGAATTCTTTTAAATCGTGTGGAACTTTTACAACTTCAATATCTCGAATGGTGTATTTTTGAAACAATTACACGAAAATCGACTATCATGCAACCAATCATCTTACATCAATATGAAATATTTACCGAGTATCTCGGTAGAGAACTTAGCAAAATGGACTCGGCACCAAAAACGATTGAAGAAATGGTTATATTCATCAGAAATATACGCGATGATCATATAATTACAAACAGTCCTAAACATGATATTAATTTTATCAGTCAGCTCAAAATGCATGCATTTACACAATTAGCTGAACATTCAATACAACGGTGGAATGTGGAAATATCACCAGAGGTAAGTAAAAAAATATTTATATCACTTTCATAAATAATTAATATAAAAATTATTTTAGTTATTTAATGGAAATATATCTTCATCAACCCATAATTTTACATGACTCCCAGACACACACATACTTACCCACAATCCCTCTTATTAGTACGAATAAACCTATTACAACACATTGTCGAGCACCGACGTCGTAGCGGGGGCTATTGATCCGTAATGTCTCTGAAGGACACAGGCAACCGGTCTCGGCAGCTGCGTCCCTTTGCCCATTGAAATAGGCCTTCAACCCTGCATATTCACCATACATAACGTATCGTCTTATTATACGTAATTTTTTATTCGATACAAACTTATCTCGCTAATACTATTACCTTCCCCTGCCGCGTATTTTCTTCCTATTACATAGTTATCTCGTGTTTTTATTTAAATCTAAATATTATAATATTATATTACAATAATATTATTGCTCAAACAACCTTATTTAACTGGCTAATAAGTAATAACAAATATTAGGAACATGGAAACCCGCTTTATTATAATATAAATAAATATATTGATTGTTCAATATTATATCTCGCTTAACTGGCTAATAAGTAATAACAAATATTAGCAACATGGAAACCAGCTTTATTATAATATAAATAAATATATTGAAAAACAATTTATAAATTTATTGATTGTTCATTACTCGTCACGAATGGACATATTAAAAAGTCAATCGTGTATCACTACAGTATGTACTTAATTTCATAGTCGTTTTCGAGTGAAAATAATAATTATTAATAACTGTTCTTATGTTATAGATTGAAGAAGATAGAAATAAATATTGTATCATTGCAGTAAGTTACATAGAATTTTTCGAGTGAAAATAATAATAATTAATAACTATTCTTATGTTATAGATTGAAGAAGATAACATTGAAAAGTCGACAATGTACTCCAAAATAATGAATGTGGTCTTAACCATTATATGTATCGGTTTATTGTTAATAGTTGTAATGATGGTATTAAACCCTCCTGTTAAATCCCAACAGATTCTGGTAAGTCACAACTGAAAATATATTTTGTACGTCTGTAAGGGAGTTTACCAATTGCGCTTAAAATTACCTTTTCATATACCAATTGCGCTCTAAACGTTTTAGGGTCGATATACCAATTGCGCTCTAAACATTTAAAGGTCGATATACCAATTGCGCTCTAAACATTTTAGGGTCGAGTAAGTAATTACAAATATCTTTATCTTGAAATCAAAGTCATCTAGTCATTATTATCTATACTCTGTCCAACGAAAGAACGCGCCGCGCGCCTACAAAATTGGTCCGTTTTCGCGCATTCACGCGCGTACCCAGCCTGTGTGCCACTACCAGCCTGGACGGCCCACCAAACTACGGCACGCTCCAGCGACCGTCTGTATGTCGGCCGTCTTCGGCAAGCCGAGAGAGGGGAAAATGGGGCCTCGGCGCTCGCTCGGTCCAGTCTACATGCGCAGAACTGGCGTGTTCTCTCGCTGGACAGAGTATAGTCATTATGAAAAATGAATAAAATGTACTGACCAAGTCTTCCTTTTTACGCCCACTTATACCTTCATAAGTGAAGTATTTCTTTTCCTAAGTTTCCCTGATTTCGTGAACGATATATCATAGATAACTGAACGAAATATAGAATGTGTATGGTGCAGTACAACAGCAAAACTCCAAATATTATCAGTAATTTAAAATTAAATATTATAAGATACGGCTAATTGATGACCAGTTTTCTAAACAACAATGGCGTAAATATACGGCAATCTTCCCCAGCAAACTGTGATTACATCGTTTTTGCTAAGCATCGATTATATTTAATTACAATTGCGGCAATATTTGTTTCTTATAAATATAAATTTCTCGATGAATACCCAACTATATTTACGGCATTTTTACTTAAAAACATTATGTAAAACTGTAATGTTAAACGTAATACAGAATTATCTCATTTTATTCTTTTTCCTAAGGACGGCAGTATAATACAGGCAAGGCTTACTATTATATTATAGTACCTAGTGATTTCCCCCACTTAGGAGATTTCTAGTTATGCAGCTGCATAGTTTATGTCAAGTACTCAAGTATAAAAAAAAAGTTGCTTATCTATTCTTTTTTATCTAGATAAATTAAAGTTATCTGTTATCTTTATCTAGATAAATTCCCAACAATAATCTATTATCTTTATCTAGATAATATTTTAGTTATCTATTCCCAACACTGTCAGTAAAATACGAGTCGATCTAATATTCAATTTCTTTTTTTTTTTTATAGGCATTTTCCAATGAAACAACAGAAGCCACCGAAGGAATCGTGAAAACGATGTGGAAGGCCGTAAAGCCGATTATAACACCGGACACTGCTGCAGCCGCCCCGGAAATGTCAGTGGCAAATGTTACCAGGTTTAGAATTAATCACCACAACAATCATAGCCGTAACATTAACATAATAAACAATAATGTAAACAATTACAATTACTATAATTGTAATCATACAGATAAAGATAAATAAAAACCGGTTTCGCTGCAGCTAGTGGACATCCCGAGCTGCAGCGAAACCGGTTTTTATTTATCTTTATCTGTATGATTACAATTATAGTAATTGTAATTGTTTATTATCGTGTTATTGTTAAAGTTACGGCTAAGAGTGTTGTGGTGATTAATTCTAAATCTGCTAACATTTGCCACTGAGATTTCCGAGGCGGCTGCAGCAGTGTCCGGTGATATAATCGGCTTTATATGTATATATGTATGTATATATATGTAAAAACCTATTGTATTTATTGTGTAAAACCTACTATGTATAATATATAACTGTATAATATATAATGTATAACTGTATAGCTTTTTTATGTCAATCTGGACAGTCGTGCTTACCGGTTGTGTCTACTTCTTATCTACTATATATTATTACTAACAATTTTTACGCACACTATGGATTCTACCTCATTAGATGATATCAAATCTTCATTAGATGAACTTAAAGCCTCTCAAAGTAAGATAATCTCATCAGTTTCAAATAATAACATTAAAGCCTTGAATAAAAAGTTTGACGATATAATTAAAACTATATCTATTATATCCGAGGAAAATAAATAAGATAGTCAAAGAAAAAATGTTCTGGAAAATAAATAATATGATCTTTTAGAAAAAAAAATATCTACCTCTCAAATTTCTACTGATGAAAACTTATTATCTGAAATAATGGAGAGACAATCACGCTCATGTAATTTAATTAGTTTTAATTTACCTGAATCTAAGGAAGATTCCCAAACTAAAATCAAATACTATAGATTAGAATACGGGAAGCTCGTAGATTTTGTAGGGGACACTGTAGCGCTCCATATTATAGTGGGTTGCCTATATAAGCCCCTTATTTTTTCTTTTTTAGACACTGATAACTGATAAGTTATAACAAATATAGAAGAACAACTACTTAGCTTTTTTCTCATTTTTAAATCAAGTCCAATAAGTCCATTAGCCCTTAGGTACTTAATATTATAGTGTTATTAGTGTTAGAATATTTAAATGTTTACATAGTTCATAGTAAAACGTGCAATACATCATTACCTGTGTCAAGTGTGTGGCTGTATGGATTATAGACACTGGATTACTAAAACAAGGTTTGTTTCATAGAGTAATACTTGATGGTTCGCCTTTTGTTTTTACAATGATTTGATACAGTTCCACATGAAGATTAATACAAAATATTATTAAAACAATACAAAAAATGTGGGTACCTACTATCTATTAACAACAGTATATACCATCAAATACTATAAATTAGACTAATCTAAAGTATTTGATACCATCATAACGAGTCATAATATTATGTACAATGTACAAATACAAAATAAAAAAAGAAATAAAACTTAGGTATAAGAACATTATAAGATATGTATGAACAATATTTTTATGTTTATGATATAATATGTTAAATTAATAATTAGGTGTATAATAATATAATACAATATAGTATCAATAATAATTATATACTACTCTATTAGTGTAAAATTTCGTTTAGTATAGAAAAATAATCAATTATCGCAATAATGATATTATTCATTAACTAAAATATCGAATACACGTGATTTATACACTAATCAGAGTAAGAAAGAAGATAAACCCTTAGATTCTGAAATTATTAATATCGATGAGGAGACTTTTGATAATTATCAGAGGGAAATTGAAAATTGGTTTCAGACAACGGATATATTTAGAACATTCGGTCCGAAAAAACTCGCAAACGGTGATATTACCTTAGGTGATAAAGAAGTAAAATTCACTCAACGAATAATAATTATCGATGAGACTACTTATCCAACAACCTCGGGTATTATTCAACTACTGTTTTTGAAAACCCCTACCATTTATACGGATAACGATTTGAAGGTTTACAAATCGATATTAATTCAAACATCAGCACATTTAACTGCAGGTGGTTTAAAAATAAGAAATACCAAATGTAAAAAATATAAAAATATTATAAGTAAATTATTCCCCACCGGTGGTGGTGAACTGTCTATGAAAGTACAGAAAAACAACATAGTGTATTGGGACAACCCGAACGAGTTGGTCGATAGACTTCGATTACTTCTAGCGTCGAAATCAGCTGGTAATACGGCTGTCTCGAATGAGATAATATCTATTTTCGAGGAATTACGTGAGGCCGGGTTAATCAAACGAATTCCAAATGTCTAAACGTGAAATTGCCATTGAACTTCACAAACCATCGAGGAAAAATTTCACGAGGCGTAGAGTTAACATATATGGGAAAAATGATTTGTGGCAAGCTGACTTGGTTGAAATGATACCATATTCGGGGAAAAACAAAGGCTACAAGTATATTTTATGTGTAATTGATTGTTTTACTAAATTCGCATGGGCTCTACCTTTGAGAACGAAAACGGGTAAAGAAGTCACTAGTGCTATGTCTAAAATATTACACGATCGCTCGCCAAAACTTCTACAATTGGACAATGGGAAGGAGTTTTATAACAAAACGTTCGATGGGTTGATGGATAAATATGGTATACACAAATATTCTACATATAGTATTATGAAAGCGTGTATTGTTGAACGCTTCAATCGCACACTGAAAGAGAAAATGTTTAGAGAGTTTACTGCCCAAGGCTCTCACGAATGGATTTCTATTCTACCAAGGTTGCTTCGGGAATATAATAATTCAAAACATAGAACTATTGGAATGACACCGATACAGGCGGATGCAGACCCGCTTACGGTGGAAATAAAGCAACGTGAAATCAATAATGTAAAAATTAAATTCAAAGTAGGTGATAACGTTCGGGTTAGTCAGTGTTGTGCATTATCTAGATAATTTTATCTAGATAAATTATCTAGATAAAAATATTTATCTTTTTATCTTATCTAGATAAAAATAATTTTAATTATCTTTTTATCTCATCTATTTAAATAAAATGGTTATCTGGGATAAATTATCTAGATAATTTTTTTTTTTAGTGAGAATTAAATTATTTAAGTTTGTTATTGCTGCTTTTTTTTATTGAATTTAACTTACAAGTTCTATTTGTAAATACCTTCAGTTTGACTGTATGAGTCTCAATGTCTCATACTATTTAACGCGCATTGCCCGTGTAACCGCGAGAAATATTGGTCCCTCAACTGTAGGCTGTAGCACACGGCGGTCGACGGCGACGCGCGACGTCGTTTTACGGCCGCGGTGCATTTAATTTATATTTATGTATAATTTATTGTTACTCGATAGACTATATAACCTGAGTTTTTCCGCTCAAAATTATTTTCGTAGTTCATTGTTCATTACAACTTACAAGAGACAAGAGTATTATAGATTTTTAGCGTTATAGGTAATTTTCGTTTAAAATAGAATTATGAAATCAAAATAATATTATCACTTTATTGTGTTCTATAAATTATAACTATATTTCATACCTAACGTCAAATGTTGTCGTACCACAGAATAGGTGATCACCTAATCACCTATTCTGTGGTCGTACCTTTAGTAGTGGCCAGTAAATTCGTTTTTTATAAAATATATATTCTACTAACTATAAGTATTAATAGTTATTGTTTTATAATTGTAAATAGTAAACACATACAAATATATGATACATTATCAACTTGCTGTCTGAAATGTTCCATAAATAACAATATATAATTGTAAACTTGGATTATCATGATTAAAGTAATAAATAATAATAAAACCAACCACTGACTACTGAGAATAGAAAACAGACGACAGTAATAAGTAATAACTAATAATTACTTATTAGTAATCACTTATCACTATTTAGTTTTAGTAGGTATTTAGTGAACATAAACATGTTTTTATAAATTTAGCTAAATTAATAAAATTATATGTACAGTAATCTGCGATATACAATAAAGTTATTAATAGTCTGCCGTCTGTCTGCATGATAACAACTTAATCATTTTTAGTATCATACATTCGTATTTCATACAACATACAACAGATATTTCTTAAGTATAACACAACACTTCCTTCTTCTGCACCGGTGGAACGTCTTTTTAGTAGTGGGAGTCAGATTTTGGCTCCTAGGAGGAACCGGTTAAGTGATAAAACATTTGAAATGTTAGTTTGTGTAAAATCCAATCAAATAAATTGTTAATTTGTATTTCACTATTAAGTATTAAATAAAGATATTTAAATTTTGGTGGTATTCAAGTATAGATTTCTATTATATTAAATGTAGGTGTATGTTTGTATGATAATTATAGTATATTTTAATAAAATTTGCCATTTTACAATTAATACAAGCTAAATTGTGAAACTTTTTAAAATTATCTGTTTTTTATCTAGATAAAAATGGTTATCTTTTATCTATTATCTAGATAAATATTTTAAGTTTTATCTATTATCTTATCTAGATAATTTTTCAATGAATTATCTGTTATCTTATCTAGATAATTTTTTGGTTATCTTTGCACAACACTGGGGTTAGTACCCAAAAAGGGGTGTTCGCAAAAGGTTATTTACCTAATTGGTCTACGGAAATATTTGAAATCATCAAAATAAATAAAACATTACCCGTTACATATCAGTTACAAGATTATACGGGGGAACCGATTGCAGGATGTTTTTATTCCGAGGAAATACACAAGACTAATCACCGAAATGAGTATTTAATCGAGAAAATTATACGTAGAAAGGGTAACCAAGTGTTTGTCAAGTGGTTAGGATTTGATGCGTCGCATAATAGTTGGTTAAAAGCTAGTGACCTTAAATTGTAACCGTCTAATTCAGTAGCATGTTTATATTCATCCGGATAACACGTATCGATAATGGATATTTTCAATAACTCTATCGATGGACGTAGAAAGAACATTATTTCACATATTCATTCGAATAATAAAACAATTCTGTACGATGTAAAATTATTGAAGGGGCAAATAGATGGTATGAAAAGTTATATCGCAAATCTCGAAGAGAAATTGAAATCAATGGAGGTTGATATAAAACAAAACAATAGGTCTTTATTGAATTCCGAGAATCGTGTTTCGGAACTATTTAATAACTATGCTGAAAGTAGTACAGTAATTAGTATAACTCGAGAAGATGTCGCTAGTTTAAATAATACGTTAAGTAATATAACCGCCGGAGAATTCAATGAAGATTCCCTGATAAATCATGGAGCATATATTTCAGACTTACATACACGCGTGAAAAATATCGAGGACAGTTATATTAAGAAGAATTAATTTTTAGTATACTCTATGACCTCGATAAGCGTGTACCCCGCACACGAGTCGGGTTTAATACAAGATGTATTTGAAAACTCGTTTCAGTAGTATAGTAAAATTCGTATGGACAACATGTATATTGGTTATGGATATTTTCAATAATTCACTTGACGGGCGTAGAAAAAATACTATTTCACACATTCAGTCGAGTAACAAAACGATTCTATACGATACGAAGCTACTGCAGTCGGAGATAGGTACTCTGAAAGGCGATATCACAGATCTACAAGTGAAGATAAAGTCGTTGGAAGGTGATATTCGACAAAGTACAAAATCTCTATTAGAGTCTGAAAGTCGTATTAGAAAACCCTTATCAGATCTAGCGTCCTTTATTTCAGTCCTGGAAAAACGTCTGAAGACCATCGAAGATAGTTACAATATTAATAATAAAAGTTAATTCAATCGAAAATAATGTCGGCCATCGCAGACATCCAGTGCGTTCTCGGGGCTGACAATAAATATATGATAAAAGAAATGTCTGTAGTGGACACGGGAACATGGGCGTGTCAACACTGGATTTTCAAGAATTCCAACTCTAAACAGGACAACAAGAGCCGGAAAACGAACAAATGGCTTGAACGTAATTATCATCAACTATCTCTGGAATATGGTGATGTCGAGTACGAGGAACTCGGCGGGATATTGAATTCACTGAAGTTCAACTGCATTTACGTGAAGGGTGAGCAGAAAAAACAACTTCTTATGGAATATATTCCGCACGTTGCACTTGTCAACATCGAAGATATGGGTTGTCCACGATTGGATCAAATATGTGACGACGTGACTCTACCCTGCTGTATTTTTCACATGGAATTCAACCCCAAACAATGTACATTCTACAAAGTTTTCTCCATACGTAAATGGTTTGTAAATAATTCTTAAAACCCTTAATACAAGCTACTGCATGGCCACTCACGGAACGGAACGGCGCGGCACGGCATGGCACGGTCACTCTCAGCAGACGTATCAGCTCAACACGGATTTAGTTTAATATTGATACATACATTTTTCACTATACTTTATACCATATGTATTTAATAATAATAAACATAACACTATTATAAAGCAATCAATATTTTTTTTTTTATTATTCACATCAGTCTATAAAATATAATACATAATATCACACATGTAGTTTGTAATGGCCATAAGCACGTGTACGTATCCGATCGTCATCCACAACACGTTTATCGTCGAAACGATTAAGGGTCATTTTCATGGTCTTAATCGTTTTAACGCGGTGTTCGAATGATCGGATCGAAACGTTTTGTCTATACGGCGTGTACGGTGTGTACGGAGGGAGTGGTGTCGGAGTGAATTTCACGCCAGCAATGTTGGCTGCGGTAGCAGCGGCGGCATTCTCATGTATCATGCTGATGACCGATCGGGCCATCAGACGTGCACGTCGTTTAAGCTCATCCTCCTTCTCCTCATCGTCGTCGTCGTCCTCATCCTCGTCGTCGTCGTCGACCTCGAACAGACAGCGCTTGTGGTCCTCGAACGTCATATGATTTCGGACCACATGCCCTCGAATCCCCTTGGCCACGAGTTTTTCATCCCCTTCGATTTTGTACGCGTAAGATTTCGCCCGAAGTGCAATGAACTCGTACATAGTACGGCCAGCCGTCTCGTCCTTGAACAGTCCGGGGATCTTCTTACGTGTAGCAACGTAGCACGGGTGTGTTACGGGGAGATTCGAGGTGTCCATCCGCTCGAGGAGTGCGGGGTTGTCCACCAGGTCCTTATAGAAATCATCAGTGTACACCCGATACACCAGGGAATCTATAAATGCATTACGTACGTTAGATATATGAGTGTAAATAATATTTATTATCCCGTAAATACCTGTATCCATGTACATCAGTCTAATCGAATCGTTGTAATGCCGCCGCATCACATTGTAATGATAGTCATACATTAACTCCTTGCTTATTTCCAGGACGGCGAACCCTACGTAAATAGGCTTGGAGAAACGTATGTCACTATGTTGTAGGGATACGGCGGCCAGATTCTCGGTGTACGTGGTGACGTGTTTGAAGGTGGGTTTATTTATGAGTTTGCGCATTCGACGTGGACATGACACCAATTCCATAGAAATACGATTTCTAACACATTCCATTGTTTTCCCTGGAAATTAGAATAAGTACATATAGTACAATGATAGTGTAGCAATGACGGGCTCATATCATTGAGATATTTACCGAACACAGCGTTGTTCAACAGTTTGAAGAAATCACGTTCAAATTCGTTGCTGGCCTTCTTTCTCATTTCGGTATTTAGATTTATATATTTAGCAAGCCATTCCGACTGTTGGAATTCCAACACCCTGTGAACCTATAATTATTTATCGAGGTTAATTTCTCGTAATTAAGTTGAATTAAATATATATATATATTACTTTTTCCACTATCAATCCATTAGAAATGGCCTGCTTTAAATTCCGATAGTGAACAATATACCGTTCTTTCCTCTCCAACGTAGCCATTAACTTGTTCACTTTTGAGCCTGAGGGTATGGCATTCCGTGGTAAGAAGGGGAGATCGTTGTGCGCGTCATGTAGGTGGTCTGGGTATGCGATATCAACCTCGTAGATACGCCCAACGTCAGATTTGTCAGTCATACCGTCCAACAGCTCTAGAGAGCGATCCAAATCACCCTCATACCATTTGAACCCTTCGTAGGGGATGTATTCCCCCATGGCATAGCCGTACAAGTTGTTGCCTGTAAGAAGGTTTAGAGTTAGTAATATAATAATTAATAGTATAAGCGTTGTATATTTACAATCCTGGTAGACGAGCCATGACGGTGGCTTCCCGACATTGTACCCCGGCGTCTTGGGGTTGTTTGCCCGACAGTACCGCTCGCTGGCCTGGACCAACCCCACTCTTATCCCTTGTTCCACGAAGAGCACCATGTCGTAATCGGTCAGCAACGCCAGTGAAACGCCTGTATACCTCAACATTGCGTCGAACGTGAACCCTGGCGCCGTATAATAATACACGGGGTCGAGGTTGTACGTCGACATGCATAGGTCGCGGAAGTTCTCCATCACGTCGGTCAGAAGGAGAACGTCAACCTTCAGGTACAGGTCGCTGTAGTCACCGAGGGTCTTGCAATTGAAATGCTGCCACACCTCCGTCGCATGTACGTAGTCCTCGTCACTAACGTGCTTCTCGGTCAACATACTATAGAACTCACTTTTCGGCGGCAAGGCGGTCTCCTCGAGCCTCGACCATTTGTCGGTATACTCGTACGGAAACACGCCCTTTCGCGTGACGAGCGGCATGTCGGCGGGCTGGAACACCTTGGCGGTCTCGCGGAACTTTTCAAACTCACCGGGCTTCGTGAGCAGGTTCCCGGCCAACTCGGCCAAGCTCGAGGCCATGAACCGACACGAGTCCAAGAACCTCACACTAAAGTCGGGTAAGACGCGTTTGGAGAACGAGATGTAGTTCTCCTCACTGTTGGGGATCACCGTTATCGACTCCTTATCGTAACCGAGTTCGGTTACGATAAAGTGTGCGTCATATTTCGATAGGTTGTGCAGGAAGCATGGCACAAACTTGGGTGTGACGAGCTTGAGGTTGCATGGGGCGCAAAGTGTGTGTCTCAGCCGTCCCGACAGATGACAGTGGTCGGCGACTTTACACCTGGTCTCGGTGAACGTCAACTTGCACATATCGCACACACTCTTTGCGTTATGCACGCGCAGTTCCTCCACACTCATCGAAATCGGCACGTTAGTCGCTTTCAGTAGGTTCCCCAACCTGATGGCGAGCGAGGTCACACTGGCGACAAAGTGTTTGGCCACCTCGTCACGCGATTCCGAGCCACGATATATGACAGGCGTCTGCGGTATATCGTATTTCTCCATAATCGCTACTGGCACGTCCGCCGCCGCCTTGACAAAGTACCCGTAGCTCATTGGGTGATGTGTATGTATCCCGTCAGTGCTTGCCCCCACCCGCTCCGTCTGTTTTTCCAGGAGGGCTTCAAAATCCGCGTATATCACAAACGGATGACGCTGCATGCTACCCCACCCGTTAAACTTGAGCACTTCCCCCTCCTCCGGCATAACAGGTAAAATCGGTTTATTCGGCCCGCATAGCATCATGTGTTGTTGGAGAGCCTCATTACCACGTAATTTATTTTTTTTAACCCTCTCATCGAACGAGGTGAAACATCGTTTACATATGAAAAGTCGATTGGTGTGTAATGTTTTCTGGGTTCGTACCAATCGTGAAAAATTTGAAATGTAGGTGTAGTGCATCCATTCCGAGCCTTCAATTACGAGAAGGTCGAAATGTTCAGCCTTCTCGTTTTCAACAACCCTGATTGGATACACTACACTCTCCTTACCGACTTTTACCCCCTTACCATCCTTACCCCCTTTACTCCCCTTACCCACCTTACCCCCCTTACCAGGTTTCAATCCGTATACGTTTACCGACACCCCCTTATTCCGTCGTTCGAATATATGGATTTCCGAAACAGGTGTCGGGGAGGATAGTTCAGAAAAATCGTATCGATGCTCCTCATTATAATATTTTTGACCTACATGATTATGATGACCTACTGACACGTGTCTAGCTAGAATAGCCCACTTGAAACACTCGTCATCAATGTTCATGGGATTAATGACGGCCTTTTTCCGCATGATGTTTTCCGGTAG
Organism: Nasonovia ribisnigri; assembly: GCA_027563435.1. Taxonomy (NCBI): domain Eukaryota; kingdom Metazoa; phylum Arthropoda; class Insecta; order Hemiptera; family Aphididae; genus Nasonovia; species Nasonovia ribisnigri. The sequence continues at coordinate 76,845 of JANEHU010000319.1, read as the reverse complement.
TGGAATATACGAAGACCCTCCAAGAGGGGTATGTTCATAAATACCTAACAGTAAGCCATCAATAGTGGATAGGGTGAAGCCTGACCCCTTTTTCATATACCTATCTTCCTCCGACATGAGTGCTGCAAAGTCCTCATCGACCATAGCACTCACATCGCTATGGATATATACCTCCCTCGCCACGGTTTTAAAAGCTCTATCCTCGGGTGGTAATTCCCTATGTACATATATGCTCTCCAACTTCAAATTATATTTTATAGGGTTAATACGCACGCAATAATTAATTTTTTCAATCAATTCGAGTTTTATCGACTCTAAAAACGTTGGATAACTCACATAGTTCTCGGTATTACCTCTATAATACCATACTACAGTCCTATCCAGCGAAGAGTCGAGCTCGATAAAACCCGGCGTATTAACCATTCCTATGCGGGCCTTTTTAAACTTTACAATGTTACGCACCGAGTTGGTTTTAGCGCGTTTAACTGACGGGGTGGCATGGTAGGGCGCTTGCGGCGGAATGATAACATTCGCATTTGACGAGGACGCTACACAATCTACGACACCCGAACCTTATAAAATAAAATAATAATAATTATTATTATTATTATTATTGATCTTAATACATTTAAATAATATAATATAAATACTACTCACTTAATGACTGTTGTCCGACCTCAATACCCATAGCCCTATTGTATTCAGTGTTATGTTTAATGAAATCTAATATAGAGAAATAATAATTATAGAATTGAAGATTATTCTTATGAGTTATACTATATTATTATATCTATACTAAATGTTAATATTCAGTTATTTACTATTCCTTTATATTTAATATTATTCACTACACAATTTTATATTCATATAATATTATACTATTTTATAGAAATGTATGTTAGCGATTAATTCTTGATTGTTAATAACAATATAAACTAAGAAATATTCGTTTAAATATTTAAATTAAACTAAGATATTACTATTGTAATTATTATTATTATATACTATATACTAATATTTAATTATTTACTATTCCTTTATATTTACTATTATTCACTATATAATTTTATATTCATTTGATATTATACTATTTTATAGAAATGTATAATGTCAGTGAATAATTGTCGATTATTAATATTAACTATGAAATGTTCATATAAATAACTAAATTAACTTATGATATTATTATTATTATATACAAAAATAATAATATTCAATTATTTACTATTTCTTTATATTATGTAATATTATTCGTTATACAATTTTATATTATAGAAATGTATGTTAGTGATTAATTTACTCTTGATTAAAAATATAAACTAACTATGATATTATTATATACTAATATTCAATTATTTACTATTCCTATATACTTTTATTCCTATATAATATTATACTATTTTATAAAAAATGTTTGTTAGTGATTAAATATTTTTTAATTATTATTCAATTATATAATATTAAATTATAATACATACCATGTTTTTTCTGTACATGATTTACAAGGTCATCCCGACGACTGAACATTTGTTGACATTCGAGACATGTAAATTTGTTATTGTTATGCGATCTGTTATGTCTAAGCATATTAGACTTCGTGGTGAAAACTTTATCACAAACACCGCACTTGAACATTTTTACTGATATGTAATAAACACTGGGTCAGTAACACGTAGACTGTCTGTAAGAGCTTGAAGAACAGTATAACTCCTTTGAGTGAAATCGACTCTCTTATATACAATTCACCTACCTCCTCCATACAGCTAAGAGTCACGTGATAAATATCTATTTTCCATATTATATCGTAATATATTAATACTTATAATTATAAGTAATAGAAAAGTCGTGTCACACTAAACATTACATATACATCTTTAAATTATCTTTTCCTAATGACATTTGTCTGAAGGAGAAATCGTATATACCTAGTAACAGTAAGGTGTTAGAAAAATGTTAAGTTGTTATAATGTTACTACTGGTATACTGTATGAGCGTATACATCGAAAAACGAATAGGATTCGTTTTAATCGTTTTGTTTACTATAATTTATAAATCGTTATAGAGTTAATAAGTAATTACTATCATAATATGTCACGTACGGACACTTTCATATTTCACATCGAAAGAAGATAATGAGCTATCGCTAATAATTACTTATTTCATGTTATATATATTAACTATTAATGTTTATCAGTTACTAGCCTTCTATGAACTATAATTAACCAATGTATTATTTTGAAACATATGCATTTTATATCTGATTTCAAATATCTATAGTATGCTATATTTTAATAAAATCTTATCAAGTATTTTCAATGGTCTATAGTAGTTCAGGGGGTTTTGATGGTATGGGAGAGTTGGAAAAGGATGAGAGGGGGGGGGGGGGTATACGCAAGTGATAGGTAGTGCACGTGCGTTATAGGATGAGAGGGGTAAGTCCGTGCACGTTCGTGATAGGATGGGAGGGGTAAGGTCGGGTACGTTCGTGATAGGATGAGAGGGGGAAGGTCGGGCACGTTCGCGATAGGATGGGAGGGGTAGGGTCGGGTACGTTCACGATAGTTAAGGAGGGGAGGAGGTAAGGCTGGGTACGTGTGTGATATGATGGGGGGGGATGCTCGCGTACGTGCGTGATATGATGGGGAGGGGGGGGGGATGGTTGTGCACGTACGCGACTATAGGCTGGGCGGGGTAATGATAGACATCGATGGGAGGGGGTTAGGATAAGAGGGGTAGGGGTATGGTCGCGTACGTACGTGATAATCCTGGGTGGGAGGGGGAGGGGTGAGGCCGTGCACGTACGTGATAGGGTGGGAGGGGAAGGGTTAGGTTAGGTTTGGCTAGGTTAAGACGAGTGGGGAGGGGGGGTATGGTCGTGCACGTACGCGATAGGGTGGGCGGGGTAGTCGGATTCACCGGATTTGCGGGGGGTATAGAACATACCAAAACATACTACTACCTATAAATTAAACTTTTTTTTATTGATAAAATTAGGCAAACTTATGAGGAATCTTGTATTACATTTTCAAATCTTAGATTTAAAAAGAAAAATTTTTATGAATTTCTAACTCAAAATAAATTGCACATTTTCGTCATTTTTACGTATTTTGTCAAAATTTGAACTTTGATTACCTATAAAAAAAAATTGTGACTACGGATTTTTAATATTTTTCATCTGCCTTTGAAACTATATATTAGAAGCCTACTATTAAATTTTCAAGATTTTTTACCCAACAAATAAAATTTTATTGACATTTATAGAAAAAAAAACTAAAAAAATTGGAAACTGAAAATGTCCGTTAACAGCTCAAAATAAGTCAGAATATTTTGAAAATGCTATGGTGTGCAGAAAATGCATATATAAACATTCGGTCAAAATTTCATGTCTCTACGGTAATTTCTTTTAGAGTTATACCAAAAACCAAAATCGATTTTGTCGAAAATTGGTTTTCCGTAAAAATTCCCGTTTTTCCCATAATTTTTCATTTGTTTTTCCAGGCGCTCATGAAAACTACTGGGAAATTTTGACTTTTGACCCCCAAAGTACCAACTAGATTCACTTTCCTATCAGAAAAGGTACTATTGAAGAAAATCGAAGCATTTTTTCTGTCCTAAAACGTGATGACAGACACAAAAATAAAAAAAAAAAAAAAAAAAATAAAAAAAAAAGGGGGTCAAGTGGATGTCGCTCCGCTGTACAGTAGGCTACAAGTAGATCACTGTACTATAATGGATGGTATTAAATTTGAATTCAATGATATAATATCATTGTATAAGAAAAACGATTCTGAGCGGAGGCGGTATGTCAGTCTAGGATATTTTAAATTATATTGATATTGTTATTATACGGTAGCTGCTAAGTTGAATTAATATTATTCATATTATTTAATTATTAACCTAAAATTATCAGTGATGCTATAAAAATATTATAATATATACTTTTACTCGTTAAAATTGATTTTAATATGTAATTCGTCCAAATTTGAACTTAAAATGTCTATAAAAAATAACTGTGTTTAAATATTTTTTAGATTTTTTGAATACAGTATGTACTATTTATTAGAATCTTTATTTTAAATTTTCAATCCTTAGTTAAGAAAACTGAACATTTTATAATTGTTTAATTACAATAATTGAAGCATTTTTTCTGTCCTAAAACGTGATGACAGACACAAAAATAAAAAAAAAAATAAAAAAAAAAACACACATCATTGTAAAACCAATACATTCATCGCTCCGCTCAGAATCTAAAAATCTGTTGAACTTTCTAATGATACTGTAAAACAATTATAATCAATTAGGGCTAATGCAGAAAAAGAGTTCCAAAAACTATTCGTACAGGCAGAAGTCAATATTATTTTCAACAACTAATAAATAATATTATGAATGTATATTTATTTAGACTATGGCTTTGGTATTTGATCTTGTATTGGCTGTAAAAGGAATCACCAAAAGACAAATAAATAGAGGAAACCCATGTTTAGACAATGCAAGAAATTTAGATGTTGAAGAATACTATCGAATTAAGTTGACCGAACGAATTTTATCTCATAAATCTATTTTTAATGGTATTTAATTATTGTAAATCTTGAATTTCTTTGCATTTTAATTTGAACATTTGTAACTTCTATATTAGTTAAATAATCGTTTTCACTATCCTACAGTATTTGAATGCTTATTTTTTAAACATGAGCTTACTGTTAAAGAAGAAAATAATTTCACTGAATTAATTAGATTTTATTATCCTATGGTGTCCAATGATTCTTTGGTTGAATTAAAAATGTGGCAATCTAAGATACAACGATGTGAAAAAATACTGAATACCGGACTTGAAGCACTGGATGTTTGTAACAAAGACATATATCCCAATATTTATGTTCTCCTAAAAATGCTACGCACTTTACCGGTATCAACATCTTCACCTGAACGTACGTTTTCAACTTTTAAAAGAGTGAAAACATATTTAAGGAACCAAATGTCCGAGGTTTGAACTTACTTAATTTAATATATTCAATACCTATTTATGTGATAGAGATTAAATTTAAGTATATCTAATTCTTTACTTTTAGATTAAATGGCCTCGCTATGTTGGCCGTTCTTAAAATATAACAATTGACCCTGAAGAAGTAATTAACGAATTAGCACTAAAGCTACGTAGAATGGATCTCTTATTGTGATCAAAGCATTAAACTATTATGAAGATATCAATAAAGTGTAATACATATTCAGTATTTGTAAATGTGAATATTTTGTAATTATTTTTTTCCATGTCACATACGTACATAAATTTATTGCACTGAAAGCCGAAAGGTGCTTATGATAAATACTTTTTATTTTATTTTTTTAGGGGGGGGGGGGTAAAATATTCCCCCCACAAATATGACCAAATTACGACACTGATGGTTATGATTTATAGGCGTGCCACAAAATGTATGTACACCATTGACACAATCAGTCATAGCTCTGGCACTACAATTTTTAGTTTTTTCTACAGTTTTTCTATGGACTCTTTTTTCACACTCTCAGTTGTACCGATTTGCATGCTCTTTATTTTTCCGAGACTTATTTTTAATAAAAAAAAAAAAAATACGACGAAGGTACAAACATCAATATTATAGAGCATAACACGTCGGCTCGCCAGTTGTACAATACTGGTTTGATATTATCTAATCTCAAATATCTAATTGTTTTGACAAATATCGATATTATTTGGAAATTTTGCATATAGGTACATTACCTATATAATATCTTTATCGCAATAATAATACGTCGGCTCACCGTCTTGCTAGTCCCATTATAGACGGTATATAGTTTAACACTCAAATCATATACTATTTATGGGTCATTAAGTACTTTTTTGGAATGTCAAACACAAATTAAAAAAAAAAAATAATTAAAAAACGTGAATTTTAACGCAAAACTGATTTTTACCATAATCGATAATTACTTAATGAATAATCACAGAGACTTGGAATTTTTACCAATTATTTATAGATAAGTATACTAAAATTTTCTAGACATGATACATCTTCAAAGTATTTTGGCTTATTTTGCTCAATCTATTTAAAGACATTAGAGATTTTTGAATGTGTTTAGTTTTTATTCGAATTACTATATTATAATATTTGATACAATTGATAAAATTGAATGTAAAAATTACTAATTAGCAGAAAACTTTTTGGTATAGGTTCGAGCTGATTCTGTTTTAAAATGTGCTGAACTTATAATACCTATATTATAACGTGGTGTTTTTGTACATTGTACAACGAGTGAAATAAAAAATATTAAATAGATGTAATATTGAATATAGTATTAACTCTAGATACTAGGACCATTTTTAGAAATCATACATTTTGGTAGATTAATATAAATTACTAAAATTTTCAAACCACCATATTATACCCCATATCTCTCAAATCTATTTTATAATGTGCACCAATCATCCTAAGCGCGGAAACTATTATAAATTATTCAAAAACTAATCGTTTGAATTTTGATTTATATAGGTACGTCAAAATTGCCAGAAAAATTATATACAAAATAATTTACATTATAGAAAAGGGGGTTCACATTAAAAAAACAGAATTTTGTACTTCCACAGAGCACTCCTTTAGCTGTACAAAAAATCGAGAAATTAAAAATATGGTCTCCAAGTATATTTAAAAATTTTAAAAATCAGACTTTTAACAACTGCAGCGTTAGTAAACAAAAAAGAGGCTGATCATAATATGCTTGATGAATCACTCTGTATAATCGTATCAAATTCGTGTCTGAACAATGAACACGATGCATAAAAAGTAATATATATATTATATATAAATATAAAATAGGATGGCCCAGGTCGTATTTGTCCTCGTACACAACTGCATTCTGGCCCAATACTTACCATCATGGTTAACTGCTTTACTTCACAACATACCTAACAATTTTTGTATAATATACTAAATGGAAGCAAATAATTTTCTTTTAAAATTTTTACGTAGACACTTCGACAGTTATCATTGGTACCTACATCGATATCGCTAATGACACCTATGTATTACAACAATATAATATGCATAGGTAGTAGTTATTCTTAGAAACGCAAAATTGGCGTTTTTGATTTTTTAGTTGCATTGAGTAGATAAGCTGAAAAATATTGTAAATATGAATAATTTAACAAATAATTTATTATAATAAATAAAATAAAATTGAAATTTTCCGAGTTCGTATTTCAAGAATATTGAATAGATAAAAATTATTGACACATATGTGATGGAGGTAACAAGCAAACGCGATGAAACTCCCAATACCTAAATATACAGGTCAATTCGCAATCGTGGTAGTTAACCCCATTTTTTTTAAAATTGTAAAATGGATTTTCATTATAATCAAACTCTGATTTTTGGAATTTTTAAGTATACCTATACTTAATGTCCCTATTTTAAAATCCTCATTTTTTTTTTATGCAATTTATTAAGTGTCCATACCAACTTCTATCTTTCAAATGAGAATCACTTCTTTTTCTTGTAAATTGTAGGTATGGACTTTATAAGACGGTATAATATTTAAAAAATCAAAAACGAAGACTTCGAATAAATTAATTTAAAACGGAAAAATGGGGGCGAGCGTGTCGGTAAATCACTCTGTATAAACAAAATTCTATACGTCGTCTACAAGTGCTCGAGTATTGTTGTACTTGTCAAGTACACTAGTCGTGTGATCAACCTAATCGTGCGCAGGTCAAATGTACAATTATTGGCGTATTTGGCAAGTGTACCAGTCGTGAAAATCCACTTTTTTTTTTTTATTATTTAAACCAACTGCCTCGGCAACTATAGGGCCATTGGCTACATGCAATTTAACAAAATTGATTTAAATCGTTGTATTAAGTTGGAACTTATATCTATAGAGATAGATTTCGTTGTTATATTCAAATCTATTTGTATACGGTTATAATGAGAAAACCCGTAGTTGTATAACTGAAAACGATAGAGAATTAAAATAAATTTTCGATAGACACCAAACAATCGATTTTGACAAAAAATTACAGCAGTATCTATGCGTTTCACTTCTGTCGATTAGTTTTTAACGGTGAAAATACACTTTTTCCGGAGACGATCGCTGCAACTCATCGTCGTAGTTTATTATTAGGTATTATACTGTTATACAATACCATAACCAAGGGGAAGGGCACTGGAGGAGAGTGCCCGCCCAAAATTGTTATTAACATCAATGGTGTCATAAAGTAACTGGTTATAAATATTCTAGTTCTACAAAAACTAGAGAAAAAAATTAAGTGCACCGCAAAAACATTCATCACTGCTCTACATCACTTGTAGTAAGTATAACATGGTCGATTCGGGTGTACAATTTTGTACCTGTTTATAAACACCTATATTAACACATTCGTGATTATTTGTTTACTATTAGTTTATTTCGACAAGCTTTAGGTTTCAATCGTTTTCATCAGCGTTGTTTATCGTATAATATTACTCAGCAAGCCCGCACAGAAGTAGCTCACTAGGTGCAAAATACTTTTAATGTAAATATAAGCTTTGTCCCACACACCACCTAACTCTAATTTAATGACATCTTTATGATGATTTTTTTTAATTATAAGCATTCATAATGTTTATTTATTACCTAATAATTAGATACTTAGGTGTCCACATAATGGTTTATATAAATTGGTTATTAATTGTAAATTAATTTTGTTTGGAAAAATTGACCATTTAATGAATAAGCACTAATTTTGTTTAATACATTAGTTTCATTTTAAAAATATTATATCCAAATAGAACTTTGGAATTAAATGAGATATAATTTTGTTTGGTATATAGCTTTTTTTACTAGTTTATTATCATTATAGAAAATTTTAAAATTTTTATTGACATTTTCAGCATTAAATGTAATTGGTGAAAATTCAATTAAAATATGAATATAAGTGTAGTATAACAATACAATAAAGAATTTACAGTGTCAGGTTTTTAAGTGTATAATAATAATTATACTATAATTATATTTTATTTTTATACAGTACACACCAATATATTATTATAAAGAGTTGATTGAACATACCCACAATAATGTACCACACAGTTAAGGGGCCTTGGCGCCTCGCTACCGCCGTCAATATTAGCTTAAACGACTTGAAGTTTTGACAAAATTAAAGTTGGTTTAAGTTGTCCGATTTTTACTCTGAAAAAAATTTGAACTCAACAGAATATTGCCTATATATCGTACGGTACACTTTATAAAAATTAAATCTTATAGTATTATTGTGAACTGTATTTGATGAAAAATTGCCTAAATGTTGCCCCTTAAATAATAGCCGTTGGTCCCTTATCGAAATCAACAATAATATCATTAGTGACAAAAATAAATGTGTTAATAGACAGGTGGTATTACCCTTCTTTTGTGACCTATAGTACTAAAGTGCGACAGACGACAGTTTCTATTAGAATAGGTATTTAATATATTGGGCATAATCATGAAAATAAATTATAAACAGAGAAGGAATCTTTATATTTAATTTGAATTTGAAAAATCCAAATTAATAAAATTCTCAGATGTTGTAAATGCACCACCTGCCCCCCCTCTTACACAAACAACGGGCGTACCTGTTATTACTGTATATGTGTTTAAAATTTCTTTCACAATTTCATTTTCTTTTTTTATGCCTAAAATAACACGTAAAAATACGTCATTTTTACCAGAGGTATGTGTATACAAAACTGATAATCAGAGTAAATGTAAATATAGCACCCCTAATTAAAAGACTTGCAGCGAAAATAAACTGCTACATTTTCATAAATTTTACATGAGAAATAAAAAATGGTTAACACTTTGTAAGAAATTCCCAATACAGAATCTGTTAATATAATTTATTTCTGTACGTGATAACAATTAATGTTAATATATAAAGACAAACCTCGTAATTTTGTTTTCCAACTAATGAAATGAAATTCCTAAAGTTGATAACTTCTTGAAATTGTCTAGTTATTGCACCATCTTCAATACATTTTTTATTAAAATATTATAAGTCTTTAACTATAACAACAAAATTTTAATTTAATTAAAACTAATTTAATTTAAGTATGAAAACGTTTAATTGTATTAATTTATTGAAATAAAAAGAGCTGTCTGCTTGTTGCACTCAAACTCAGAACCAGACAACTTTAATGTTACCTATAATTCAATAAAAAATAATCGGAGATCCGTCCGTTTTAGCATCCATTTTTTTTTCTTTATATTTTGACTAATTTTTTCAGGTTTTTGCAGCAGACATTTATTAATAGCTTATATAAAAATCGTAAGAACTCTCTGATATTTTTCCAATATTCCGTCTCCGTCCGCGTGATAAGGTTATATATATAGTAGGTATCTATATATTATAATAGAAATACTAAGACTTGGTATAGGAGGAGCGTATAAACGTTGGCACAAGAAAGATTTTGAAATTTAGCTGTAATCCAAATTTAAATATTATATTTTTTATAAAGTGACACAAAAATCGATAGTGATAAAAAGTTATTTGGATACATTTTCTGAAAAAAAAAAATAAAAAAAATACATTCTTACAGTTAGAATATAATATCGTTAATAATAATATTTAACTATATAATTATATAATACTATTTGTTATCAAACTGTTTCAACAAAAAATAACTGTCGTACAACCTTTTATTAGGTAACCATTTAAACTTTCGAGATACCATATAATGGGTTCGTGATACGCGCAGTGGTGGTTATTCAACGGTCTATATGCTTTTAAATTTGAAATTGGGTAGATCAGAATAATATATTACAAATCGCAACATTGCAGTTAAATACATTTATTGTAACATTCATACATTAAATCGATGCTTCCTGTAATTACTTATATAGGGCTGCAGAGACATAGCCGTTAAGAAAAAAAATGATGAAAGAAAACTCTCAGTTTTGGAAAGAAAAATACCACTGAAGATTTATGAACCCGCGAAAGACACGTTAAGTGATGATAGAAAATAAGAAAGAATGATGAATTAGAAAAACTCTTTCATAAACCGAATACACTCGAAACGATAAGGAACAAAAGATTACCAGTGGGCTGGGCACGCTTGGTGTATGGTAAAAATCGACTCATATACGTATCATACTATCATAATATAATGCTCGAAGAAAACCTGACTGGAAAGAGACCGCTTGGAAGACCACACATGATTATGGCTGGATGTAATAAGGAAGCGTTGAAAGATACAAACAACAGGTATTGGGAAAACTGGAAGCAAGGTTGTAGGGGGGATGGTCTCAGTGGCTGATTTACCTACAAACTTCCTACACACACGCTGAACCCTCTGGATAACAGACAACATTTCAGCGACTCAAAGTGTTCGGTATTTAGAGGTTTAATTTTATCATGTAATAATATGACGAGCGAACGTGAACAAAAAGTTAGATATTATATCTTCACCACGACACTTGGTAATGATGTGCATTATACTGCTCGTTATAAATACTTAACATGGGTATTCACATAACACAGCTGCTGGGGTCGGTGTATTTTTCAAGTATTTTTTATTGATTTTCTAAATTTTAAGATTAAGCCGCCACTGCAGGTGATATGAATGTCTTATTTTTTTCTAGTAAATGTATAATCGAAAATATGTGACTGGCACTCACATAGGAAAAAAGCAAAGAGCAATACCTCGTAAGTAAAAAAAGCCAATTTTTCAGGAGACACATTGATGTGAACAGGGTAAAAAATAAAAATAACTAGAATACTATTATGATAGTACTACAAGTCAAAATTATCACACAACTATTGTGATATGAATTATTTCTGTCAAACATTGACAACCGATACTAAAATTTAGTTTTACTTTTGAGTTTATACTTATTACTTTAAAATTAAAGATATAGCTATATGGGTATACATAGGATATATCTAAAAATCGCATTTTTTTACTTGCCAGGTATTGCAAGACTACATCGTCGACGATTATTATAATTTATATAACTTAAAATATAGGTACATTTTTTCGACTGGACGTGCGCGTGTATTATAATTTATAACAAAAAACAATAAAATAGGTACGATATTTAATATATAAATAATATATAAATATTATATATTATATATTGCACGGAATGATGTGTATAATAATAATAATAATTAATAATAATATTGGTGATAGTAATAATAGTAATAAAGATTATAATATTATAACAATTTGAGGACGACGATATAATAAATTACTATTGGGTTATTATTATAAAATATAATAATCAAGGCTCGTTTGTTCATGCATTTACATGTTAATTTTTTTTTTGCTACATAATATAAGAAAATATGCTGAGTGAGGTACACATCTGTTTCACAACAACAGTGTAATAAAAATATAAATTTTAATAGTGTATATTTTTGCATATTTTGTGTTATTTAGCATACAGTAGATTTTTTTCAGGAGTTATTAGCACATAATATTATTTCGTATAAATTTAGACTCACGTTTAGGTTTATTTTTATCTTTGTATGACTATTGTATATGAGTATTATAAGCTTACGGAAAGACAATATTATTGACGATTAAAATAAGAAATGGACATTTCTTGTTTTTCAAAATTTGCTTTAAGTTTTTTTTTTATTACGCATATTAATATTTAGGTGCATATAGTTTTTTTATTTTTAGTGAATATAAATGCATATATTTCGGAACTTTTTATAGTGCACATGTGCACGCAGCTTATATTACTTATGCACGTTTTTTTTTTTTTTTCGCACGAACTTATACGAGCCCTGGATTAATAATAATAACTTTACGTAAAACTACCGATCGGCCGCCGTGCGAGTCAGACGACTTTGGTGGTGCCGGCCACGTCCAGTTTCTTCTTCATGGCCTCCAGTTCCTTGATGTCGGACACGGTGGACTCACACTTGTACACGACCAGGTTCCGGTAGAAGTGGAACACGAAGAACACGAATATTACCAGCACCGGTATGACGATTATGGTGGCGGCCATGGCAGCCCGGAACGAGTGGTCCCAGAACTTGACCCAGCACAGTATGGCCACCTCGACAAGGAACAGGAACAGTCCGAGCACGGTGGAGAACGCCCAGGCCAGCTCGACGAAGCCGCGCATGCGCTCGTGCGGCGACTCCTGGATCAGCTTGGTGCTCTGCAGCTTGCTGATGGCGTCCACGTTGGGCAACAGGTACGTGCTGATCATCAACGCGAATATGTGCACGGCCACCAGCACGGTGGTGCACACCGCGAACATAATAAACAGCCATTCCGGCACCATGGTCGGCTCGTTGATCTGCAGCTCCACCATCGCCACCTGCAGCGCGCAAAGAGAGGATATAGGTAGGTGCATTATAAAATATTCGATGCTCGATCGATAGAAATTAAGAAGACGATCCAAGTGCAGAATTATTTGATACCCGTGGAGGAGGGTGTGTCACGGATAGACATTAGGTACTAAATTTGTTTATTACTATACGTTTAGCATACACATGTGAATTAACAATTTAAAAATATGAGCCATGTTGGTCAATGTGGTTTTATGTTCCTCCAAATAGTTTAATGCGATTCATACGATATTTATCTGTCACTTAATAAAAGCCGAAATTGAAATTCAACGATCAGTGATAACGTAAACCATATGATAACAATATATGATATCAATATAAATATTATAATCTTAAGTTCGGAGAGAGGGAGAGAGATAGAGTTGGACTCAGATCGAATGGGCTGCTGCAAATCTAAAATAAAAAATGTGTATTCGGCCCCCATTTTGCGTAAAAACAACGTCTTGGGGTTGCCTGCAAAAATAAAACGAAAGCGAAGATACGTATTTTAGATCTTATATCGATTCAGAATTTAACTTTAATACCTAAATTTTTGCTGTGGTCTTATATAAATTAACCAACTACCAAGAGATAATATTTATAACAGTTATGTACCTATTATATTATATTATTTTATGAAGGAAAAATAATAATAAAAATATCATTTTTTCATGGTACAACGTTGTCGTTTGTATAAATTACAACCACGAGAGACATGAATCCTAATCGTAAGAAATCACAGTACTTGATACTTTCCCATCAAAATGTTAAAAATAAAATGAAAGTTTGTAACAATCGCTAAAATGAAAACAAAAAATAAACATTTTCTTATGTATTCCTATATTTTAAATCGTGGTAGACAGGTTCTTACTGTGTTATAATTACTGCTACCGCTATAAGCTATAGACTATTGTAATTTATAATAACTGACTATTTGGGATTGGTAATGATTTAAAAATGGTAGGAATATATTTTTTTCAACCATTATTATTCTCGCCCCGCAGTTTTATGTTTTAATTATGCAGCTATTCAAATTTTGATGTTTGGAATTTTAAACACGCGGATAAAAAAAATATTGTATTATTCGTTTGGTGTTTAACTGTTTAAGCACTACCTATATAGTATAATACTATACTCAATACTCATATGTAGTCATGTGAGTCAACACAAACTTTTGTTTTTAAACAAAAATTATCCTATTATTTTCCTGTAAATCACTGGTAGTTTTTTTTTTAAATTTTAATTAACCAAATCGAAATTTTAATGAGTTGCTTCTGAACTTTTTACTTTTACTTTTAGGACTATAATTTGATAAATAACTAATAACGGTTATAAGTTGCTATTGATCAATGATCAGATTAGGGGTCATCTACAATTTTTGCATAATTCAAAATCTATTTTCATTTATTTTATTGTTATAATACACATGTATTATATATTACCTACTGGTTTATATTAATTTATGTTTTTTGTACAAACAAAATTTTTTAAAAAAATTAGACGCAATAATATTATTTTCTTTAGTTTCATACAATGTATAACAACTCAATGCATTTTTTTAAAACTATGTATCGAAATCAAAATTATTTGTTTGAATTTTGATTTCAATAAATAATTTTAAAAACAAATGCATCTGCTTAATAGTTTGCTGTAAAGACTTCACAGATAACAGTGACCCGATGATTTAAAATTCAAACAAACCAAAACATTTTGAATTTTAGATTACACCTACACAACCTTTTTTTTCTTCAACAATGGTTTAACACGTGTTCGATTAGCACACGAGCAGATACACAAAGGTAAACAATATATTAAAATCGAACTACGGTCAAAACGATGAACCTCGTCCGATTGTCAGAGAAAAATGATTGTTTCACTCCATAAGTATAACATATATAAATATGTCACATAAAATATGTTGTTTTTAAATTATTATTCATCCCACATTTATTCGAAAACACTTGGCGCACCTACGCAAGTACCTAAACGAGTTGTTTGTGCATTTTTTTTAAACCGATAATTATTTTGTTTATTCGATTTGAGCTTATATAATATTATCATAGCAGCAGCAGCAGCAGTGTTCGAGGGTTGAAAATATATAATAATTATATTGTGCGTTTGTTCGTGTAGTAAAAATAAAACGAAACCAAACTTCACATTCACGACTAAATGAGAATTTTGTAAAACAATAGTCATAATATATGAAAAGGGTGTGTTCCACATTTTTACTCGAGTATCATTAAATGAGACGTAAATTAACTCGAGCAGTGCGTGTTGGTTGGCATACGTATCAGGCAATACATCCACTTGCAGGAATACATTACAGGTAGATAAGTACATATTTACAATATTATGTTTGTAATTTTCTAATTTAGGCAGATAAAAAAGAAAATGTAATTTAATAGAAAATATTATAAACGAGTACAATATGTTGAATGTTCCCGTTTTTAAGTTCGTTTTTATTATTATTATTTTTTTATCAAAGAACTGTTAATTCATTTTTTTTCGCAAAGCTCTATAGTACCTATTTTCATATACTACTGTCATACGGGTGTAATCTATTTAATGGTATTGTAGTACGTACACACTTTTGAACAAAATAATGTTTTTATATAGTCTTAACTTTTAAGTGTTTTTAGACCCCTAATTATTTACAACAAAGTTTAATTATTTGTAAAAAATATCATTTCAACTAGAAATTTAACAGCAAAACAAAAAAAAAATTTTAAAAATCAGTCTAGGCAGTTAAATTGATAATACACCAGGTGATCCATTTAACGTAAAACACTCTTTATATCAAAAAATATTAACGTTTTTGAAAATATATTTTTACATAATTCTTAATTGTTAAAGAGCAACATTTTTATTAAAACAATATTGTTTGCACTATCATATTTTAAATTATTTTATTTTGTATAGAAATGTATAAAAATCGAATTTTGGACGAGTAGTTAATGAGTATTTAAAGCTATAACTAATAAATCACACATCCAAAATTGAATTCTTATGAATCGAAATAGTCTGAATAATAATCTGTTACAAAGTATATAATTTTTTTCTAAAAATGCCGTTTTGTAACGACATAAAATTATGCAAAATAAATATCTTAAAAAACGTTAGTGTTTACTGTCATAAGTGTTATACGTTATGGATCATTCCGTTATCTATACTCTGCGTGTACTAACTGTATATATTATATACGTATAATATTGTTAGGTGGGCTCGGATCCTTTATACATTTCTAATTATTATAGAAAACAAATACAAATAGCAGAGTAAGCTATACATTTGTTTGATGCATCGAGGATTCAAAGTATAAAATGTTATATTGAATAATTTTAATGATTTCAATTTTTATTAGTGCCATTTTACTGGTGGTGTTGCATTGTATATTACTAATATGCGTTAAAATTGACTTATTCTGTGCTTTTCATAAATATCGTTGTTCAAATGTAAAATAGTAGAAAAAAATGATGTATATGAGTCAAGTGCAGATAAAAAGTTACTAAAATGTATTCACATTAAATCGATGTGTTCATTCAAGATCATTTAAGTTTTTTATTAACCTTTTATTATATTATATATATATAAATTTATATACATTTTTAATACAAGATAATACATAAAAAAAGGCGTCAAGTACTATGTATCCGCTCTACTATACAGTATTTGTGTCAAGTGTACCTATCGTCATTGAGTAGATCTGCAGTGTAATAGATGTATTGAATTTGAATTAAATTATAAATTAATGAATACCATGAAAAACGATTCTGAGCGAAGACGGTCTAACATTTAGGTAACCAACCAAACAATTATTTTAATAACAATATATTAAAAAAATTCCGCTTTTATTCTATTGTAATTACTAGTTATTTTGAAAATGTTTACATTTAAGTTTTAACCCCTCTCCCCCCAAAACTAGATCTAATTTGATACCAGAAACCAAATTAATGCAGTATAAGTGGAAATTCAATTATTATAATTTTTTCTACAATAAAAAGTGTCTTAAGACACAAAAATGAAAAAACACACATCATAGTAAAATCAATATATTCATTGCTGAGATTGCTCCGCTCATCTCTATATAGGATATAATTCTCGTACAATAATTTTTATTTGCCTGAATATCATAGAATTGTCTATGATATGTAAAATTAACTTCCTACCCTCGAGTACGCTATTTTATGTTCACGTGTAACGAAAATATTAAACAAGTGTTCTATTAAAAATGTAAACGAATCAACAATACTATAATCATGGTTACCATCGCAAATCCGGATAAGAGTTCAGATGTGGTAGCTGTAGCTTTCAGTTTTGCTCTGCTCATGTGCAACCTTCTCCACGTTAGACCATCACTGTCTTCGTATGGTTCTCCGTTTGAATTTTTTGGCCCCCCATTATTGCCCTGCAAAAAAGTAACAAATACATTACCTAGGTAAGACGACGCCGCTATGATTAAATAAGTTATATGAGTAACATAATTTATAATATTAAAAGTGAAAAAAATGTATCAATAAACGAAAATGCAGTGAGATAGTATAGAAACAGAGTTCCCGAGTATATGGATGTCAATAATGATTAGTTTTTTAAATATTATCACACAGTTATTATTATTGCCGTAGAATTTACGTCGTAATCGTACCACTTTAAATAAATCGATTATTCGATTTGGTTAGTAAAAATAAAATAATATCCTTGCATACGGGAGCATGTTCACCCCCTTTTTCACTTTCTATAACTCAGTTATTCAAAATCTTATTTGTGGAACTTTAAGTCTACTAGAAACCATGTTTTAAAATTCTTAAAATTCTTTTGTACTTTTTACTTAACGAGTGCGTCCTGTGGAGGTATAAACTTCTGTTTTTTATATGAGAACCTCTTTTTTTACTGTAAACTATTTATCGGATATAATAAATCTTAAAATATTGTCGTACCTATTAACCGGTAGCAAAATTTAAACGAGTTGTTTTTGAGTTGAATAACTTTGTCTACTTAGGATAATAGTTCCATGATAATGGGTTTGATAGATATAGTAGCTATGGACGCTATTGTGATTTGAACATGATAGTAACTAATAAGTAATAATTAATATTAACCTAATATGATTTGAAAAAATTGCCAGATTATAATAAATACAAGATCTAATAAGTAATATTACATATATTTTATATTTTTGTAAAACCATTTTTTAGGATTATCCTTATATAATATCCTTATTCCTTAGTATAAACATTTTAATAACTGATAAAATACTCGTTTGAATGTTGAATTGGGTCATCAAAGTTTTCAATAAAATTATCCACTAAATAAAGTAAAAAAGTAAAAAAGAGATTCTCATTTGAAAAATAGAAGTTTCTAACGCCACAGGACACTTCCTAAGAAATACAAACAAATTTCAGAATTGGAAATAACAGTCTGAGAATATTTAAAATTCAAAAATCATAATTTAGATAAATAAACCGACTTTTCTTACATACAATTTTGTTTAGTTCACAATCGGTGTTGTATTAGTGTTATGTAAAAAAGACAACATCGATATTTTTTAGTGCGCAATCGTAGTGTACTTTATTTAAAAAAGTAAAAAATATGCAGTCGTGCTGTACCTTAATTTTCAAATGTATAGATGCCTAATTAATTTAACATAAGTATACCTTAATTTACTCCTTAGTTTAATTATTAGTGTTTTAATATATATTTTACTTGAAAACAATTCAATCAACTACAAATTTTTCAAAAATTATATAAGTTTTCTGTCGTGTTTTAATCATTTGTTTTTACTAGGTAACACAACATTAACTGTTCCTGTACATCCTGGGATACACAATGTTTTTAGTAAAAACTCGAGTAAAATTTTGATTTAAAGTTTTTACTGAGTACAAAATATAGTAAACCCTATAATTAATTAGTTAATCTAGGTTTTTACAGAAACTTATACTTCGATCCCCTAGACCTCGAGATACAATGTCAATGGATAACTGGGAGAACACAGTTGTCAGTTTTTCGCCTTCCCAAGCAACAATATTGGAATTGATGTAGAAACGCCGAATGGCGTTAATTTATATAAGCACATAAATAAAAGGTATAAATGCACACGTTTGATTCCTTTTTATTTCCCCACCCACTTGTTGTTCAATTATCTCTAAACCTTTGCCGATGTTTTGCGAATAATTAAAATCACGTCACTATAATATTAATGTACTGATGTGAATACCTAATTATATAAATTCTTACCCTATTGTGTTTGAACGAATTTTGTTGCCACATATTATTGTTGTTTTCTATCATCATTTTGCAGTTGTTGACCACATGCTGACAACAGCACGTGTTTTGAGTGGCCAACGAAAATTGCGAACCACCTAATGGGCTGCAAGTGCCTGTCGGATAAAAAAAATGCAATCAATCGATTTTAAATGGACGAGCGCACTCGACTGCTGAGTTATTATTTACATTAATAAATAATAACATTGTCATCGTGCACTAATAATATGATTTTTTTTATACTGAAAAGTTCATTATTTATTTAATTCTAGAAAAGTAATTTGTTCTATTGAGCTCTTCGTCAAACGCGATGTGTTGGTATGAAAGTTAGCAAGTTTTTAATTTACACTTAATCTAAACCACACATGGCAGTCTGTAGTATAACAAGTGACAATAATAATAGTGCTCACAACCAACGACGATACAATAAACTTTGGTCTTTAATTTATTTATTTTTAACTTATAACAAGAATTTCATAGAAATCAGAATGAAATAAAATTGCGTGTGATTGTAAATATAACATTCAACCTAATAATAATTGTTACCAATAGTATTGTCAATATTTAAATTCAGTATAATATAATATAATTAGGTATATTATGTTATAATATGTGCACAATTAATTTTTTTTAAGGTATTTACAATACGTATGATGTGTAATTGATTCAATTTACTATTGAGAAAATAAAGCTATTGCCATCGACTATCGAAATTCAATTCACGAAGTATAAGGAATTTTTATAATATTATAATCATATACTATGTGTCTAGGTCACATCTGTTATTTTTAATTTTAATATATTTATAGTTTTCGTTAATAGGACATCCTATATATAATAATAATAATAATATTCTTATCTTATACATATATATATTACAACTTAAAAAGACGCCACACCCACTGTCGTAATTACGGGGGAAGGGGGATTTGGGTGTCGTATCTCCACGACTTTTTTTTTTTAAACTGGTGAACCATATTTAAATTATTATTCAACTATAAATATTATTATTTATAGGTACTGTCATACTGATATAGTATATTTTATAGAAACAACCCATAAAAACCTGAATCCTTTATAACATTACTCCTACGTTTATTATTCCACGAGTCTATTAAAAATATTAAATTTAAAAGTTTATTTAAAAGTATTTAATTATTTATTTAAACGTGTACATGCGTTAATACATTTTACAATATATAAATTACAGATGACAATGGTTGGACTGAGAGATTTTTATGATACGAACCAATATTTTTTTTTGTAGGGAGGTGTTGGGTATAATCAATGTTTCACCCCCTCCATTCACCCCCCTACAAGCATGACCAAATTACGCCACTGGCTCCCCAGTGTATTTTCTCGGTTTTACAAACGTACGACATAACAAATTTGTGTTCTGTAGTTCCAACTTTTATGGTCATCTTTAACAATATAGTGAATTGACCTATTCTTAAACTTAAAGGTATAAAAACATAATTTATCCATGCTTTCACATGAGGTTTTTATTGGTATTTTAATTCTTGAGCAAGTTAAAAGTATTTAAAATATTAAAATTTAAAAATGTTTATTACAAAAATTGTAGAGAATAATATTTTTGAAGATATTGTGACGTATCAATAATTTGTTCAAATATTTTTTCACAACAATTTAATAAACATACGTTTACAAAATTTATTTATTTTTTTTCAAGTGCAATATGAAGTCAAATGTGAAATAATAATAAAATATTAAAATGATGTCACACCATCAAAAATATTATCTTCCATAATTTTTCTAATAGGTGACTTTACTCTAAGATTACTCAAAAATCATAGAAAATCAATTCATATGAATGTGGTTATTTATATTGCACGTTGGCCTGAAGGGGAAAAAATATTGTGCTGACATACTCATTATGATTTAAACTTGAATATAAATTTATAATCCTATAAATGTATATATTTCAATTTTATAAAAAAAAAATAGGTAAAAATATTTACCTATACTTAATTAGTCATCACATTAATAGTTTGAACATTACTTGAAATATTATAAAATGTAATTAATAAGTTATGAAAATAAAACACGTTATACCGCAGCTATAAAAAACAATGTAGAATCCGAATTTGAATCAACAGTGTTGTAAATGTTGTGAAAGTATATAGTTTCAGTGTATGGAAAAATGTAAATAACACTTCAAATATATTCCTACCCAGTACTCTATATATGAATATATTATACTAAGCAATAACCATATTATATAGTTTACAAACATAAACGATTACACTTTTAAATACGTGTATCGGGTATTGTCATTATAATATTATAAGTTAAATACTGTGTAAAAAAAACTTTAATGAGGATTTTTAAAAACGCATTTAACGTCACTCACCTGTCCACAGCGAAGGAGGTCCTTTCGGGTAGCTGCTAATGGTCGGCGACCTCTCTCTTCCGAGACTGTGGTCACTTCCCGACGACGAATACAACACCACGCCTGATTGATTTTGCGGTCGATGTTTGGACGTCTGACCAGGGATCTCCTAAACAATAAAAATAAAATGAGCGCGATAAAATGGCAAGTATGTTTCAAAATATTCAAGCGATAGTATATCATAATACGGACGACATGGCATTTACCAAACACAACGACCCGGGCATGTTTTTGGTTTATTCGTTAATTTGTATTTATGTGTTACGATTATTATCCCTTTCCGTCACATCGTTGTGATATGAAATCACGCGTCTGCTAATCAGCGGCGGTAAGACGAGAGACGCGTATAATACGTGTTATGTAAGCTTCCTGCGCAAAGATCGCAGAGAAAATGAACTTCTCGATGTCCGACTAGCAGATCATATAACGTGGTTCTCGGGTTTGACGACGGGTAGGTAGGTACCTACTCTGGTGCCACTCTGGCCACACGTATCGTCGTTACCGAGACTTCCTGAATCGTAAAACGGTCGGAAACGCTTCGTGTGTAATATAGGCGTAAGATGTCCCCATGAGCACCTACATAATATTTTTTTATAATAATTAATACGAAATACGTGTATATTACAAATGTGACCGTGAGCTGTGTGACGAAATGAGATTTGGACGGAAATTTGAATATCATCGAGACTAGTTCTCCTCGGCTCAACGTTCATCACCGGCGAAAATTGGATTCCGTCCATAGAATAATTATGTTTTTCTCACAATCAGTATATACCGATGGTACTCGAAAATAACATAGGTATATATAATATTAATATATTGACGATATTATTATAAAATAAAAGTCTATATACCGATATAGTATTATTAACGAAGTTTTAACATCGCTACGGTAGTGTTATTAAAAATAATTCATATATTACATGTATATGCTCACCGATCATCGTTATAATACTATACTGTAACCAAAGGAAGAGGAAGTGGAGGAAGAAGAAGAGAAGGACAACCTGATATTGAACTGCCAAATTGAAATTAAATATGTTGGATATTTTGTTCAATATTTATTGACCTAACCTGTGCCGGGATCAAAGACAAAGATATTTTACGACGCCGTCTCAAAACATGTAACACCGATGGAGCAGTCATCCTTTTGCTGGACGTCCACGCTATTTCTTACCACAAAAACGTTACTGCACCCGTACAGTCTACACGTTTTAATGTGTTTTTATAACACTTCATAATAAAATATAGGTAATTACCTTCTATATTATAGGTAGGTACCTATGCACACGACGAACTACGGTGCAATATAATATTATTATTATTATTTTCAATACGATTTCCGGTAAATACATTGTACTATAGTTATCGTCCATCGATACTGGTTGCAGCATTGTTAATGACGATGGGAGACATTAAAACAGTAAAGTATATGTAACTTATTATAATAATATATTATAGGTACTTGAGTACTACCTACTGGCCTACGATTCAATAAAACAACGTAAGGTTGCAATAGAAAACGAGATGTACTTTTTTTTAGAATAATATATAATTGTTGTTTACCACAAATGGCATGCAAAAGGTTAGTTCAAAATCCAATGAATAAAAAAAAAACGTTAAATGAGAAAATATAGTCTGTGTCAACACTGCAGTGATACGCGTCGACATGTAATATTGTAACGGGTTTTATTGGTACCTACGTCATATTTTATTAAATTGTGAATATTGTTTGAACATAAATCTCGTGTATTTCTCTGCGATAGTCGCAAAACATAATATTAATTTAAAAAACTTTATTCTTCGAACATTTTTATTTTATTTTACGAATTCTATAAAAAGAAAAAATTTAATTCATTTATAGATACCTACTATTTATCATACATATTAATATAAAAAAATAAAAATACACACGATTGATTTATAAACGAAGGCTATAAATTAATTTACCAAATTCATTATCACTTGAGTTTTAAATAACTGGTGACCAGTACAAAAGGAAAAAATATAAAATATAAGGAAAACAACAATATTATGTATTACAATTTTTGTATTAGTCAAAAATCATTTATAGCATATTTTATAATTTGTTCTGTATAAATTATATAGTTTATTTATTATTATTAATATATAACAAATAATTGCTCTTGCATAGCAATGGAAAATGCCAGTCGCGGTATTTGTTTATGGAACGTGGGAAATCCACAATGAGTGTTTATAAGGTAGAGGAAATAATGTATTCGTTGAGATGGAAAATTATAATAACCGATAAAAATATTCATTACCATCAATTAGAATCATATTAAAAGTAGAGTTTTAAAACGTAAGTACTTATGTCGTATTTCGTCAACACTTAGAACACATTATTACAACCTTAATTGGAAAATTACAATACCTAAAAACAATAAAAACTAGGAATCACTAACTAAAGTAATAAATAATAATAGCTTTTCGTTAACAGCAAACATTTCATACTCGTGAAAAGTTTATAAGATTTTAATGGTCATAATTCATAAATATAATGAAAACAAAACGAAATAATCGAATTCAAACCGATAAACAAATTATTATTTAAATTATTCACTCTCGAAATAATAAGCAGCATTATAATACAACTGTTTAGGTAGTGAATAACCATTTACATTTTATACACAATGAACAGTGATAAGTTTGTCAAATAAAAATATTAGTAAAACAATGAAACTTTGAAGTAAGTAGGTACACCCAATTATTGTAAAATATTGACTAACGACTTCACGGTTGATATTAAAAGTTGGCATGCCTACATTTTTTATAGGTTATTCAAAAGATAACGAATTAAGGATGATTATTTACAAATAGCTAAGTACCTATAAGGTATATTGGTTTATGTTATGTAGAACATCACTGAATCGTGTTTAACGCAAACAATAACTGCAAGCTGCAGGGCACACGTAATTATACAGAGTGATTCACCGAGCATGCTCAACACCTCTTTTTTCTTTAATAATATGCATTTATTCTAACCTGGATTTCTAAAATTATTAAGTATACTTCTAAGGATCAAATTTTTTTTAAAGCTTAGATTATTGTTTACCATTTGTGAATTGCATATACAGAACCGATGCAAACTTCTTTTTTTTATGAGAACCACCTATGCAAGCCAACCAAACAAATGTAAACCATGGTGCACATGTTTTTTATTCGAGCCTTTTGTTGCATCTTAATCGAAATTCCAACAAATAGTTTCCGAGTTATTATAAGATGTATAAACTAAATTATTACGACGGTTATACCATATAATGAAAAGCGAGGAGAATAAAACAGCACGAATAGCATACTAGCATTGGAATGGAAACCTTAACCAAGAAGACCTAGAGGACGGCCCAGGAAAATATGGATTGACGTATGGAGATCTAAAAACCCTAGAAGTGGACGAATGAAGGGAGGCAGTCCAAAACATAGACAATTAACTTTTTGAGAGTAGGTTATCATGTCAGTAAAAGAAGAAGATTAATTTTATTTTAAAGCCTCTTATTCTATAAATAGTCCATAATGGCATACATTATGAGGGTCCCCCGACCCCCTATGACCCCAAAAACTTGTCCTTCTCTGTGACAATACAAATTTCTGTTTCACAAATGACAATATCTCTTTTTTATGGTTAATGGTTTATAAACAGTAGACAATCATTTTAAACATTTTAATGTGTCTAAAATCAATTTAAATACATCACAATTTCCAAGTTTCTTTTCAAAAATGATATAATTTAATATTATACTGTTCCCAACATTATAAGAATTGAGTCGTCAGCGCAAACGGTTGAGTTTGAAAAAAATCAAATATTTTATTGCCTCTCTGTAGTTCTAAGCACCAATACAAGATACTGCAAAGTCGTAAGAATCGCACGTTCACTCGGCCGGCATTATATTGATTTAATCGGCAAAACGCGTCGTGCACCGAGTCGGCGTATTGATTTTGGGATAGCACCAGAGTTATAGGTATACCAAACTGCGATTTAATAACTATCATAAGCGTTTGTGGGCGTTAAACCAATTCAAAATTACTCTATACCGTGTTATACCTTATAACCTATACCGTAAGATATTTCGTTGATTTTCAAACAAAACACGGTTCGAAAAGTATAATTCAACTTTATATGCATTATTTTGTAATATCAAACGACTCTTTACGACTATTAATGTATTCAATAGCCATATACCTTCATATTACGCTATACATCGACTGGTAAAAATCAAAAGGGGCTAAGTGACGGTTTTACTACTTTTCAGGAGATCTATACGAAAGCTCAAGGAATAAGGATATTATATTTTTATTCCATATTAATATTTCATATAAATAGCCTTAGCACTTGAACGCTATTTATTAAAAACAGCTGTCTTTTACAATATTATCATTGCTGGATAATAAATCAATAATATATAATTAGAGTTTTAAAAAAATCAAAAAATACATTGTTTAAAATTAGTATTACCTAATAAATGTTTTTAAGCATACGCCTAATAGCGTATATACTCGTTCAGTATTTATAAGAAACCAAAGAAAAATGACCAACAATTAATGTTTAATAATTTCATCTGAATCTAAACTAAAAATATTCTATAGCCCTTGTACCCCAAAAATGGCGAGAATCACTAAAAAGGATCTACAAAAAAAAAACACTCAGCACTGCAGATTTTTTAATACTTCTGTTAAAATATGACGTTATTCCCAAAAAATAAAAATAAAATTATCTGATTATTTATAATGGTCAGACGAGGAACCCTAGTGTTTGTGCTTTCGAAAGCTTTAACTAAGTGGTTGAACTGACTGTACAGTAATTTTCTCTACCCCCTCCTCTCTCTCTATCTTTGCCAGCCGATTTCGGAAGTCACGTGGCGATATCCCAACAGTTATAACGGACTGGGAACTATATATATATATATACATGCATACAGCCGTAACTTAATGAACACGACTACTATTTGGTCTTACAGCAGGAAATTACCACCGCGGTAACCGTTTAAGCGATTTTCCAACGTCCGTTTGTTGGTCTACAGCAAATTCACTTTTGCTAGCTGGCCAAATGGGTAGCTCATCCGGAAAGCGTGTCTGTCAATACACTGCAGTATAATATTATAAAAATCAATCTGACATCATGTACAGAAGAAATAAACTTCAAATTGGTGGCAGAGGTAGAAAAACTATATAGAGACTCGCTTGGTTCGTTTAAGACGGTATTACATTATTTATTGGTAATTTCGGCGCGTGTACCTATACATATTTTGACGCAACTACATTTTGGTCCATAAAATTAAAATTGTTTTTTAATATTTAATGATTTTTTTGAAACCAGGACGTTGTTCATAGTACACTCTACATCAGTCATATCACCGTCGTCACATGCCACTTACCCGGCCAAAGGCTCGTTGCCCCTGCATCGTCCTGGGACTGTCCTGAAGGTTGTGCAGCCCGAGCATTTGGCTGTTCTTGGCCAGCGCGTCGATGGCCGATTGTTGCTGTCGGATCCTCTTGGCGGTCGTCCGAAACGAGTTGCGCAACTTGCTCTTGAACCCCGCTCCGACACCACCTCCACCTCCACCGGCACCACCTCCACCGCTTCCCCCGAAGACACGGTGCACACCTCTATCAGCGGCCGTTGACGCCGCCGTGCTGTTCGACCTGCCGTGCTGCTGACGCTGATGGAGCGCCGTCTGCTCTTTGGCGGACTTCGTGGCGGCATTCATCGCAGTTTCCTGCAGACGACGAGGCCGAGGATCTATTTGCGGCATGCTCGCGTGCCTCGCGTTCCCGACGAACTTTTCTGGTGGCGATCGACGGTTGTTCGTCGGATCGACCAGGGCCGTGGCCGTGGTCGTGGCCGAGGTGGCGGGTGCGGTGTTCGCCGCGGTGACCGTCACGATGGCGGGTACGATGTCCGCGGCTGTGCCGACTTCAGCCGGAGTGGTGACCGCCGGTGTGGACATATCCGGCCGGAACTATAGCTGCTGCAGCCAAGATGAATCGTTGTCGTGGTCGTCGTTACCGGAAGCGTCCTCCGCGTTTATACACTGTTTGTAGCTATTACTAACGCCGGCGGTTGTGCGTTTATAATGTTATCCGCGGTCAACGGTGCAGGCGATCATCTGTCAACAAATACGCAACATTAAATTTATATTATTATAATATATATATATTTTATTTTACTCCTCGAACAGGGAAAATCATTTTTATGGGGGAAAATCGTACCACTCCTCCACGGTAAACCATCAGTTTAAACATACCTACGATTTATTTGTAACTAGAATACCATTCACAATGATCGGCACCCTACGACATACTTTTGTAGTGGCAACAATTAACTCAACGTTCCAAATCGGAATGATTACTGACAAAATTATCATCAAAATCATCACGAACATATTCATCAATAATAAACGTCGTCACCTAACCAATTGTAAAATATACTTTTTCAGCCGATCAAACAATCAATTTGATTATTATTTGTCAAAACAATATTGTTTTTCTACAAAAAATGTTCACATACACTATTGAAGTTTGATTCCGGGACAATTGCTAAACTTGTGCGGACAATGGAACACTTTATTCAAAATCAGTACAGTTCTAGCCAAACCGGGAAGTATGGTAATCCTATTCTAGAGTATAAAGTCGTCGCCCGATATTTTATGATCAGAGCGATAAATGTACTTATTGATTTTTCAATGATGTGATGTTTTTTTATTTATTTTTTTTTATTTTTGTGTCTGCAGTACTTACAGTGTGCACGCGTTGTATAGTAAAAAAAAACGCTTCAATCTTTAATTGCGATGATGGATTTTGATAGCGAATTGGATATAGTTGGTTTCTAGGAGGTAAAAATTAAAATTCTCAGTGCTTAACAAAGTTATTTAAAAAAAAAAAAGGAATAATGGCCATTTTAGTTTTAGACAACATTGATTTTATTTTTATTTTTTTGGTCACTCGAATAGAGATTTTAAATTTGTACTAAATACTTCATACTAGAATTTATTAAGCATGACATGATTTCAAGCATTTTTGGAATTTTTGTGCAATTTATAGATATTTTACATTTTGTAGTTTTTTTTTTTAGATTTTATAGTTATTTTTCAAATTAAATAATATGATACAATTTTTGTTTTTGCGCATAATTTGTTCTTTTTATATTAATAAAAATATCAAAAATACGTATGCATGATTTAATTTTTTTCTAAGAGTTTAAAGTTCAAATTTTGACAAAATCACGAGGTACACTCAACACCTACTGTGCGATTATGACCTTGCTCAAAATTTTACTCAGATAGGTATTATGTCTAAATAATATAATATACCATGAACCGTATACTTTATATATTTAAGTATTCCTACATCGGGGATAATGATAACGTTAATTGCGTTATTAATATTGGCTATTGCCATCACTATGTACCTATGACGTGTGTTTACTTATGAGTCTAGTATGTGCCTATATATTATGGGTTAATCTTTACTATTGATTTTTTTTCATTAAATGGACAAGTTATATTATATATTACGAGTTTAACTAAAAAATACTAAAGCCTGCAGCGTCGGACACTTTTGATGGTCTCCGCGACTATCTGCATTATATATTATACGTGCAAGTTTCACTGGAAGAATGAAAACAATTCGTCTACGACCGACGTGCATTTACGAACTATATGTGCATATATACTGCGCGATTCTCGGCACGGATGTTATATTATTATTGTGGTGCAAGATGCGGGCTAGAGAGAGAGAGACAGATAAAACAGAACCACAACAGAGGAAAAATAAACGTCACCAGACGGAGATCGATATTCGCAATTGGGTTGCGACCAGAACGAGTATATGGTGCTTGTATATATTTATATTATAATATAATAATAGTCGTGCGCCGTGAGACATGTCGCCTCGAACGTCGCCGTTATTATACGTACGAACTTTGCGATGTATGATATGAATATAATATATTATTTGCCATCAGACATCAGCTGCAAAGCTGTAAACGCGATACAATCACGACGATCAAATCGTCGTATAATTTTTAAAAAATGTTGTATTGAATTCCAAAGGATTATAGATTATGCAGTTATTCAACTTTGTGCGCGAAGCCGAATGATAATTTTGAATAGTCATAGTTCACGTAGTATCTATATAAAATAATATAGGCATATATATTTGTCGAAAATGTTTCAAATATAGGTGTTTAAATACGACAATACATTCAAAAGGTATTTTAAATAACTTAAATATTGTTTTTCTAGATTTACCGGGCCTTGTAAGATTCTTTATTCTTACATCTAATTAATTTTTTTAAATTTATATTGTTCAATGAGAGAAATTTGTGGAGTTTCCAATATTGTTTTTGTACTCAGCTCGCGTACCATGCTCAAAATAATGTATTTAAATAATAATTTATTTTTATATTACAATGATAAAGTAAATCCTACTAAAAATAAACCATTCTGCGCAAACCACAACAATTATACTTCATCAGTTATTCTAATATAAGCATCTACCTATAATAATATTTAATTGCTATATAGAAGAAAACAATTTCTGAGTTATAAATTAAATTCCACGCTATGTACCACCAACAGTGGCTTCTTAGCTTGATCGTGTAACTACAATTACTTAAAGTGTGTTGTAGTGAGGATAACGCCGACTCGTTGCGTACGTGAGACATGAGTCTACGTGAATTTATTTTATCGCCCGATCACTGTAAAGTTATGATTGATGGCGTTAGGTGTGAAGATTGTCATATTTATTGCCCTCGTACACAAACATCACACATAGTTAAACTGTAAATAAATATATATTTATTTAAATACAACTATGGTCAGACCCAACTACAAAAATCAATGACCTAATTATAAAAGCATTACCAACCCAGACATTAAATATTAAAGAAAATATTTATAAATTGCACTCGGTGATTTTCTACCACGGTAATTAAATTACGTCAGGCCAATATAAAAGTATCATTAGTCAAAGTAATAAATGGGTTAGATGCAATGGTACAAAAATGTATTATGAACGATGGCGCGATGGCCTCGTGGAGCTAAAGATGTTTACATTATCGTTTTCCAGAAATAAGAAAAGTTGTGATATCAAAAAGAGGCTAAGTAATTTCTTAAATTAATTAGCATAGAAATTGTTTATAACTGTTTGTATTTGATGAAGTGCAATAATTTAACTTAGCTTGGCGGCTACTCATAGTATGTACTTAAATAGTGTTATGTAATATGTTAATATATAAAAATATAAAATGGGAATGTAAATATTCATGTCGGCTTTGAATCTTTATTTAGTAAATATTAAACGCCTCTGAGCTAATTTAAATTATTTGTATTGAATATATCACGTCATCAAATACAAACAGTTATAATCAATGTCTATACTAATGAATTTAAGAAATTACTTAGCCTTATATAACCTTTTTGGTATCACAACTTTTTTAACTTGAATTTTTTTTTTCTTATCGAGGTTTTTACACGTAGTTGGCGGAGTGATTTTGTTCGAATATAAAAATAAGTGTTTAAATACCTATTTAACAAGTATACAAGTATGAATAAAGTATTTTTTATATTCTTGTCCCTATGATGTTTGTACATAATGCATATTAATGTATAATATTAAATAGGATTTAGTCAAATACTTATTATTCAGATATAGTCAGATGATCTTTAATATAAATTTCTTTAATTTTCAAATCGTCATAGCTTCTTATATTATTAAAATCAATTATCGTAAATTATCCTTTATACCTATATATAGCTTATAATAACTCGAAAACTGGATTATCTAAATTTTCAAAAAAATCACCTGCTCAACGATTCAAGCTAAACAATAAAGGTTCTCGTTTGAACAATGAAGTCTGTGAACTACAAAACACTCTTCAAATGCAGTACAAAACTTAGAAGTACTTGAAAATATATGGTCCTCAATTAAAGGACGTTACACCAGCATTTGTCGTATTCGTCTTATACACGGAGAATCTACATCGAAAACAATTTTGTGTTGTTAGCTTTAATATTACATTGGATTATTCGGTATTCTATCGTCAGACTTACAAGTAAGAACGCATTATTTGTGTTAAAATAAGTTGTGTCTTGTTAATTAACGATTCGTCAATTCTCAACCGAGTTAGGTACCTATGAAAGATATAGCAATTAGAAAACGCTCACAACTAGCTTAGAAATTAAAATATCGTAAACAACTTACATAAAAACAAAGATAATTTTCTCATTTTTTAAATATTATTCTTTAATAATAGTTAAATTCACTCTTATTTTTACAAATGTTAAAACTGATGAAACTAAACTTGAACTGCCGAACTAACATCTTCTAACCTCCGTTTTTTTTCCACAACCCTCATCCCGAACTTTTCGAACCTAGCCTGTGATTTGGGGGCCGAGAAGATGTTTCCCAAACTGAAAATTTTTCGACAATTTTCTGGCTGTTCCTATGTCAAATAGTTTTTGAGAAAGTACAAACAAATTACATACCTACTAAATATTCACAAAAAAAATATTATTGTACCCGTTGCACTCTGTATAAGTTTAAGTTAAAAATACTACGCTCATCATTATATTAAGTTTTCAAAATACATAGTGTACCTAGATATTTTTCCATTTCCAAAACAACAGTGATCAAGTTCGTTTGAAATTTAGTTTTATCACATCATATTTTATCGTAACAAATTACGATGACATTTGATCATTTGAGTTAACTATATAATATTATATAAATACAGTATTTGTCAATACATAAACTTACATAAAATAGGATTTTTGATAACCAACAGCGTATAACTTAACCAATAACCGATAACTCATAACATTTTATTCAAATCGCAGCAGATATCTACCAAACCACTGGGCTGAGTCACCTTCAAAACTAATCAGAACCATAACACTGTCACTTGAAATGCCAGTTTTACAACAATCCAAATACATAATTTTGTATAAATGTACTTTACTTTAAGCACACTGTCGTTCCTCCACCAAATATTAACTTTACTATCAAATGAGAACGAAAAATGACGAGCCATGGCCTAAGTTCATCTCCATTGGCCATTATTAAATCGCGGAACACATACGTACCTACACAGAAATAAAAAGTCCAGCTTTTTTTATAGGTACTCACTTAAAAACTGTGGGTTTTTTTTTAAGGTACTCGTCATTATAATATTACCTACCTACTGTAAAACAAAGTGAATATCTTATTAAAGGGTATAAATTGGGAGTAGTAACTAGTAAACATGTTTAGTGAGTTGCGCTGTAGAGTGGATATAATATTATACTAATATGTTTCCGGGCTATCGAGTCCGCGACGACGCGTGCGATGCGTACGAGAAACGCTTGCGCGTTGGATGTTTTGAATCTCACTAAATTATTAATAACTCAGCCGTATAGATAGCTATACCTGCATATCATCGTGCACGGTTGATATATTATTATTATGCTGTGGTACGAGATGACATTACATATTTACATAACAATTTAAAATAATGTATATACCTAACAATTCCTGGATGTGATTCAAAATATCTAAAAAGAAAAAGATGCTTTAAAAATCTTAAGATATTAGTTTAAAAATATATTTTTTATTGATATTTTTTTCTGACGACACTTTAAAATTACTTATATATAAGTATTATTAATGCCTCTTCAATTATATTTGTATAACCATATGAAAACTGTATTCTAACTTCTTAAAACTATATTCATTCAATACTATATCCGATAATAATCATGTACCTACCACAGCCAACATGCAGGATTTATTGCAACAATAAATTTTGTTCTACAATTTACGATCAATTAAAAAAAATGGTATAATAACTTTAAAAATGCACTTAAAAGATGAATTTTTTGAAAAATCTAAACACATTCTCTACCTACGGAGCTATATGTACGTTATAAGCCACCATAAACAAAAATAACATTTCATCTATATCTTAACTATAATGACAATGCATAAATAGTTTTGTTGTATACAGCCCCCTGTATAATCAAGAATTTTTTAATGGGTGGAAGAGTATTTTTTAATTTTTGTATTTATATGTAAAGGTTAGAGACGTTTAACAGAAAGTTGACAGGTAACTAAAAATGAAATGACTTTAAATATTATATTATTAAGTACGATTTAAAGTCAGGTTAACGCG
The DNA here is from genome assembly GCA_027563435.1 of Nasonovia ribisnigri. NCBI lineage: Eukaryota > Metazoa > Arthropoda > Insecta > Hemiptera > Aphididae > Nasonovia > Nasonovia ribisnigri. The sequence goes on along the minus strand of JANEHU010000319.1, from coordinate 42,699 downwards.
AGGTTTTATAATACATTTATACATAATAATATAATATATAACACGTATATACAAACATATCGATTGGGGGCGTTCAAACACAGCACAACGATTTACGACTAATGCGTGTCACCACTGAATTAAAATAAGTATTACAATAATAATCATATGCAGGTGTTTTATTAAACGAGCGACTTGTACGCGAGATAAAATATAGTTAAAGCAATTATAAACAGACATTTATATGCGCCATATAATAGTTTATAACACACGCTGTTACTCTCTCTCTGCAGCTTCGGTCGTATATAAACTTACCCACTCTCCGAATACATACAGTGTGAATTGTGGTTCACCGAGCATGCTCGCCCCTCATTTTTTTGTCATTAAATAATCAATTAATTCGAATTCTTATTTTTTGAATTTTTAAGTATATATAAGGACCATATTTGGTAATGGATTATATTCTATAAAGAATGGCCTGGCCCCTGGGATATAATTATTTTTTTTAATGTTCACCAACTATCCTTTTTATTATAAATTGTTGAGGATATGATTTTTCAAATAATTCTATCTACCTATACAAATCAAATTCGAACTATTTTAGTTTCAGAATTATTAAGCTGGTAGTACTATCATTGATTATAAATACTATAGATTGCTCACTGGGCGGTTTTTCGATGGTCTACAATAAAACTAGTATTTATAATCAATGTTACCATGGATAACATTATATGATAACAGATTAAGCAGACATAAGGGTTTTACGATTTAAAATTTATAATGGAAATATTAATTTATTACAATTACTTTTTTTATACGTAAAAATCGTCACAGTATAATACGTAGAAGGTTCCAGACTAAATATTACATTTATTTTATATTTTATGAAAAACCATTAGGTAAAAGGATTAGATAATATCCTTACAGTGCATAACGTGTAATAACTCAGAAACTATTCGTTCGAATTTTTACATGCTGTACACATTTTTCAAAAAATCATTATTAGACCAGCAAGTAACAATTAACAGAAAAAAATTATGGTTCTAATTTGAAGAAAAAAATAAGTTTGCATTGCCACAGCACACTTCTTATATAAATAGTTATAGAAATCTAAGTATTCATGAAGTTGTTTTTATACTTACAAATTCAAAAAATCAGAATTTTAAGAAACGCATTTTTAATGGATAAAGGGAGGGGGCGGTATATTATAATATTATCCTCAACTCGCAACTCCTGAAGTAAATAAACTTAAAAATCACATTTCAAAAAGAATAAAAGTCACTCAGTAAGAAAATTATTGACTGCAGTACAATCACGCACGACAGGCACGAGGCACCATGTATATATTATATTATAAGACATACATGCGTGTGCGTATAATATTATTATCGCATTTATAATAACATAATTTCGTATAATATTATATTCGTGCGTAAACACCGCGGTCGTATTTTATAGATTTCGAAAATATTAAAAATAATGTCAACATTATACATCAAAAATGAACACTCGACAGAGCTGTAAGTATGTGTGGAGCCAAACACTAGACAATGTGTTATGTCACGTTTAAAATTTAAAAGCGTCGAATTTACTGACTCACTTTTTTGGCACTGAATCGACGGTTTGTCTCGTCGGATCACGCATACGTGAACAGTCCATTGCCTATGTATACAAATAGTGATCCATTTAGGTGTCTACGCTAATTATTTTGAAACGATTTAACTTGATTTATTTGAAAATATTTAATTTTACATGATTCGATTTCATTGCAAAACGACTTTTTATCGTTATCATTTTTTAAGTTTTCTACTTTTTTGAACGACTAAATATTATATTTTTTACTTCCGATTTTGGAGCAGTATATCTTTTGGATTACTTCGATAGATAAAAATTTAATTTCGAACAAGTGATTTACCTATTTAATTAGTTATAAGTATTTTAAGTTTTGGTAAGCGAATAGTAATGGACTAACATTTTGCGAGAATAACCCTGTCCCTGTTGTGGCTGTTTGTCACTGTGCTATCTACTCAAATTATCTAAACTTATGTAAGTTATAACTCAGCGCCTAAACATACTAATAACTAATTCATTACTCGTAAGGTATTTGATTTTTATGCTTCCTAAAAAGGACTTCGAAAAATAATAGGTAGACAAAATCAAATTAAGTTAAATGATAATATTCATACCCATTAATTTTGAGGAGTTGTGTTGCATTATTATTAATATATTTATGATACTCTTATCACTTCAATCACAGTTTTTTTTTATTTGTGGAAAATATATAAATATAATAATAACAAATAATTAACTCGTAATTTTTCTTAATTGTTCAAAAAACATTAAAAAAATTAGCTGAAAACGAAAAATATACAAAAACTTTAAAAAACAAATGCAAAATAAAAATTAGTTAAAAGGTTTTGTATGTTATTGCAACACATTTTAAGCTAGGAAAGCATCGTCAAAAAAAAATATGCAATAGTCATCAACATCCGGGCCCTAGTTGTCATTAAAAAATGTTTAAAAAACTTGTAATATTAAACGTTGTTTTGTAATGACATCAAAGTATGTATATAAAAATAATATTATCAAAAAATGTAAAGCTTTTCGGAAATACAAAGTGTAGACACTTTAAAGGATCACAATATATCGTATACACATCTATAAAATTATAAACTCCTAGTAAGTTTTTCCTATAATACTTTTTTTTAGATTTTAAAAACGAATGAGGCAATTTTTTAGGGTGTGAAATTATATACATAAAATAAAATTTAAGTAAATAACACTACAGCGTATAAAATTAATTAATTAATAGGTTGAGTAGTATGTGCGTACGAGTTTGAAGTGAAAAAAAGGAAAAATATAATAATATCATAAAACCATAACTCGAGAAAATTATATATTATAAAATATTTTTATACATTCATCTATTAATAATTTATATTATTATAGTATTACTATTTCTAATTCAATAATTTTCCATTTCATATTATTATTATTTATTACCATACGCAGAGGGCGGCACGTTATCGCCTATGAACACGCGACTGTTGTTATGTAATCGTTTTTGCAACCTTAACTAACAAACACCAACAGTAACAATAATAGAGCAGGTAATTATTGGTAAGTTAAATAGGTTAGTTTACTTGCCAACCAATGGCGAATGTGGTTGGATGCGTTTTTAAGAACAACAGTCGTAAAAAGGTGATCAAGAACACAGTAATTTTATTAATTATCAACAAAATAGTGATTTTCTACGATTATTGATAATACCGGTAAATGGTAATTGCCTGCAATGTATTTGAATTATGTGTGGTACCATTAACTATTATGACAGTGGACTTCAGGCAGTTCGAGATATTAATTTAATTATGAAATTGTATTTACCAAGAAAAATATAATCATTTAAAATATAATTTCATTTACATTAAATTGTAAACTTTAACTTGGGTACAAATTTAAATTTATTTTTAATATATTATATCAGACATTCTAAACACCCCGCAACAGTGCGTCGCACATAAATATAATACATTTAAGTACATAAAAACACCATAGAACGGAACAGTCCATTAGTTTACCAGGACCGATTGATGTGTACTTTCTGTACACACTTTAACGTCAATCTATTGATAATATTATTTTATCTATATAATCTCGTGTTTTATTTACTGCAGCTCAAAACTCTTAAAATATTTCATACTAACCATGTATATTTGAGTTGATTTCGTGACAAAAATACCACGAAGTCGTCTACGGTTAGTCTTACAACATGACTCAAAATTGATATTTTTTTCGCGTCTGAGGTGACTTCAAAAGTTCTGTCTTTAAGCTCAGTATTGCAAAACCACAAACGATGTCAAGATGACAAATCGCATTTTAACGACACTAGAACATACGTAAAAATGATAATAAGTTATGATTATTTTTAAATTAAATTCCTCTGATAATATTATCAGACGCGTTATAAAATGTTGAGGGCAAAGTGAGTAATATAGCTGCTATATTGCTATGACAACAAACACCTCAACTTTTATTTTAAACAAAATATCCATGTAGATTTTAAATAAATATATTTAATAGTTAATATTACTCAGGGCTTGCGCTAAAGTTCGGTTCTAAGACAAAATGCGCAAGATACAAAACATATTATAAAGAGTTATGTCTTATTTATAAAGTATATGAAAAATTTAAATGATTAATTTATATATTTTTCTAAAATATTATGTAACTATTATTTATTATAAACATTGATAATATACATTCAGACGGTAATATTATTTATTTTTTTGAAAACTCATATTATTTTAAACTTATCAATTTTTAATTTTAATATTATTCATGTTTATTGTGTTTTCATGCGACGTAAACATTTGATAAATTCACACAAAAAAGAAGATAAATTAAAATCATTGTTTTAATAATATTCTAACAAAAATTTCGGGCAGTTATATTAAACTGCGCATATGTTATATGTATTTATATATTTTCCCATTCATAAAATTACACTAACTGTTTGATGACAAAATAAGAAATTATTTAAATTTACATAGTTATTATAAATGTTTATAAAAAGCTCTATCAAAAGTTTATTGTCTATGATAATAATTCCATTTTAAAATTCCAAAATAAATATATATCACCAAATTGGTGTATATTTTATTGTGTTTATAATTCCATGTTCAAATAATTAGTTGGTTAATTTTTCTAATATGACTTATAGCTAAACTCACTAGGATTTTTCAATTCAAACCATTAAAAATAATACTCAATGACGTACGTATATCTAACCTTTGAGTATTTTATGCATACTCGTACAACATACATATAATAATTATAAATACCTATAATACGCTATTTGCTACTATAAATTTAATTATATATTTACCAAGTTAATATTAGGTAAAATATTATTATTTAAACTTAAAGAATCAGGTATATTGTTATGTTTCTCGTACCATTTAAAAAAATGTATATCTACATCAAAATTGCCTACACGGAGCGCCGTGTTACTGCTAAAGTATAATAATAATATTATGTTGATACTTACTAAATTAATTACATTAACAAAAATTAATTGCCATTATTATCAACAATAAGCAACAGATCTACAATATTGTTTATCGGTAGATAATAGTTGTACGTTATTATCTACCAATGTATATATGAATAACTAATATATTTTCGTTTTTTTAGTTCCGTTCCACAGATAGGTACGTATAACGACCGAAGAGTATGGAAAGTACGGACGACAAATCTCTCGTAAGTAGAAATCTAAATTAAAATATTGTAAAAAATAAATTATATTTTTAATCAAAAAAAAAAAGCAAAATTGTTTATACAGTATATGTTTATAGTCTAATTAAAAACTATAAAATAATTAAATAGAGATTGCGCTACAGTATAAAAATTATAAAATCAAAAGGTAGGTAGGTAGGTAGGTATAGTATAGTATATTATTTTAAAATGAAACCAGAAAAAACTACAAAAAAAAACTAAAAACAATTTCATGTCCCGAGTTTAAACTCGTATGTAGTTAGTTTTATTGTACAATTGTCTTAGTATCAAAATAAACTAGATGATACATAATAATACACTGTTTATATGCGGTGAAATTTAAGTTGTTTTAAATCCAAGTATGACAAATAAAATATTTTTATTGGTATTACAATAACTCAAAAAATCAGCAAGAAATCGAATGTTCGTGTATTTAAAACTATTTTGACGGGTAGTAAATAAAAAAGATACGAAAAAAGACCTCAATCAAATGATTACATTAATTTAATAATAAACAAAATTCATATTGAAGTTGAAAAATTGAAATCGATAATTTTTATCAAAATAATAACAGTTGTAAAAAATGCATGTATAAATCGATTATACATTTTTTTTAAGGTAACTAACTATTTATTTTTTTTATTAAAATATTATTAAAATCTATACACAAATTAGTAATATTAATTTAGGTTTTAATAAACACATAGCGAGACTGACAGATTGGGAGAAAACTTAGTAGTGCCACCTGATTTAATTAAAATTTAAAATTCAACAAAATTCATTAGCTAACAGGTCTACCATTTTCACAGAGATTGAATTCAACGTTTTCACTCCAAAACTTATCGAGCTATATTATACAAAGCACCTTTTTATGTATCAAATCACTTCATAGTTCATACACAATGATATAGGAATTTCTCAAGTTCATAATGCAGTGATAAAACGTATTACAAACGATTAAACATAATTCTTCGAACTCACTTAAATCCTATAATTAAAGGACTTGCATCAACAAATATCATCAGTTGATAATTCCCGAAAAAGACATAAGTGGCGAGATGACCTGCCTACTTAATAATAGGTACCAATACTATTCATTGTCGTATTATAATAAGTATTAATATAATTTTATAAATTTTTATTTTAATAATTTATCTTATATCACTAGTATTCAATAGTTAACTATAATAATAATATTGATGAACACGTGTCAAACTTCGTTCTGAGTGAGGATTCTTCGTTCTAGGAAACGTGTCTTTTTAGTTTCTATATTTAGGCAGCTACATGGTTACAAGTCTACAACACATTCACATATATTGCTGTTAACAGGTCGTGTGATAAAACAAATTTTAAATTCAAAAATATTTGATAAAAATTGGAAGGTAGGTATATCAGTTCAGTTCGGCGTTGACCAGCTACGAAGGCATACTACACGTCTTGTCTGATATGCTCGCTCCGTTATCGCGGTATTCCGATAATGTAATTCCGCAATAAGAAAAATGCAATATAATATACCAATATAATGTCACTGTAAATTAATTGCAATCACTGTACCTATCCACAAGCCTAGTGCTCCACAATTCTGATTCCTTGCGAGCATGGCAAGTCCAAACGTATCGAAAAGCCGTCCGCTGCCATCTTCTCCGGATCCTCAATAATAAGGGAGAGAAACCCAATAATTCTGCTCAGCTAATCGATCCGCCGCGTTGGCGACTGATACGGTAAGTAGTCGTAACGTCGAGTACCTAACCGACTTCTGTCGAATTTGGGCAATAACCCGTACTATAAGTACTTAATATTTAGGTATGAGCAAATCGACCACGGATCTGCCAAACCATCTGCCGCTTAGAAAATGCAACAAACTATACTGTTCGAAAACACGCACTTGTGCGAGTCACACGGCCACTATAATAATGGATCGTCTTGTAAGTCGTAATCTTAATTTTTGATTTTAAACACGTGGTGGCGGGGCGACTGCGTTTGAATCAGTGGCACCATTTGGTTTTATAATAGTGGTACCAAGATGAAAGAAAGCCACTTTTATTTCATATATAGAGACCACTTCATCATAGTAAATATAGTTAGGTACATCAGTACATGTATCATATGGCAGAATTACAGTTGAGTCCCATACAGATGAGTTTCTAATTTTATAGTCGAATCGAGTCCGGCTGATTAGTAGTAAATATTATACCTATTTTTGTTATATTATTATAATCGTTTGGATTTTCATTACAGGATAATCTAATCAGTTTAGTTATTAGATAAAACTATAGTATCTTATCAACACAATGGTACATAAAATATGACTCATAATGATGTTAATATTTAACGTTTAATGTACTTTTTCGTATTATTCATTATGGTTATTCTATAGTTCAATTTTATTCAAAATATCTGAAATCAAAGTCACCGAAATGTTAAGTGAAAAAGAAAAAGTTTTGTATGTAAAAGATGGTTTCAAATTTAATTTTCATAAAAAAAATCGCAAACAATATTGACCCTGCGTATAGTACCTATGTACAGTTAGTGACGTACAGTATTGTACGTCAACTAAATGTTCTAATTTCATAAAAATTTGTCATAATAAAAACATATTGTTAACAGTGTTTAAAACTATAAACTGAAATATTTAAAAAAAATAAATTGTAATTAAATTTGAAGTTTCCCTGACGTAGTCATCTGAACTTATTGTCAATTTAAATTAATCATAAACGACGTCTTTTTAATCATACCAATGACTGTCAAATTAAAACTTACTTATTGACTGTCTCAAGTCTGTAAAAACAAGAAAGAAAATACTATTTTATATTAATTTTTTGGAATTTAACTGTACAACAACCTATCGGTTATCATAATATTACCTATGTGGATTTAAAACGATTGGCTCAAACGAAATAGACATTTTTCCATCTCGATACATCGGCTATAACAACTTTCAATATTTTAGTAACTTAAATTGTTTCAGTTGATTTAAAAATAAAGATTAACATAATCTATAAAAAAATTCACTATTTGCTGTGAACTGAGGTACTTACACAAAAATCGAGAAACAAACAGGCGCTGTTTGTCTATTTTTTTCCCAGGCGAAATCGGGTTATACACCTAGGTAGCTTATATATTATGTTTATACAAACTTCTAAACCAATTGGCACCAAATTTTTCATACATCATATTCTTTAAGACTAGGTAATGTTCTTTGCTTCGTTTTTCTGGCTCACACATGAATTCCATTTTAGCCCACGAAAATCGAATAATCGTTTCTATTATATATGGAGTTACCATTGACTACAGAAATAATAAATATAACAATTTCAAAAAAAAAGGTTAAAGACTTAACTGACACTCTACTCCGCGTTGCTGTGGATTTTTTTTTAATAAATGAATTAAATATTTGATTAATTATTTTAAAATTGAATAGAGATATCAGGAAAGTTTAGATTGTAATATGAACCACATTTTATGTTTGTTCATTTTTTCGGGTTATACAGAATATAATATACCTACGGTTTTATAATATATTACAATATGATACCTATTGAACATTGTAACCTGCAACGACTAAGTACCTATATATAGTAATAAATTATTAGACAAATAAATAATAATTATATTTAAAATATACCTATGACTGTACCCATTAGCTGATTCGTAGTATCTACAAGTAATATGCACTCAATTAACTACAAAACGATATAGAATATAGTTGTATCTACGGTTATCGGTGTTATTGCCAAGACTAGGGACTTCATGTATAAATAGAAGTCTTAAAGTCGAAGTCGGCAAGTTAAACAGCTAATCTAATACATAGTAACTAATAAAATTCATATTATGTCGTTTGTTTTATACTGAACCATCAAGTTAACCAAGTTTTTGCACTATAACATGGTTTGGACAACTATAAAACACACGTATATAATAGGTACAAGACGGCGAGGGAGAGATGATGTCACGGGAGCGCACACGCACATAACACATACACGCACATAGGTACCTATAATAAATTATTATAGTGAACAGGGTCAATCGACAAAACGTAAACGTACGTGCCAAGTATCCCATCGCAATATAGGCACCACTCGTGTTATACAGGATGATTCAGGAAGCCGCACTCGGATGAAAATGTTCGATTATTATTGAAAAAAATTGGTATGATTTCATTTTGACGCCATATTTTGGAGCATCTGCAATTCATTAATTAATTATGAATATAGAATCTTTCAAACTAACCAAATCACTCGTGTGTTTATTATAATATTTAAACAGTTTTTTTATGTAAGTGTGTGATATGAATTCCTTAAAATTATGACAAAGAAACGGCGGTAAACATTTATATTCATGACAATTATACTCAACGATACGGTGGTCTCTAAGGTGTACAATAGTCTTTATTTAAAAAAAAAAAAATAGCCAATATAGTTAATGCACACAATATCGTTTTAATGTAATATTTTCTTATAATATTTCAATAATTTGATTAATATAAAAATATGTAGTACGTACAATATACTTAATAGGTACACTAGGTATATAGGTATGATGGATATTAGCATCTTTTTCCAAATAACTATATATTAACATTTTCTAGACATGGAATAATTTTCAAAATATTTTGTCACTTTTTTAGTTATTATGTATAGTATAATTTTTGACTGTGAGTAAAAAAACTTAAAAATCGAATGCAAAGTTCCTCATAAGACGCCCTTGTAGAAATTAAAAACATAATATATCTAATATTAAAAACATAATATACCTAGTCGCAATTTTTTTTTATAAGCGTTTAAAGTACATTTTACAAAATTCTTTAAAATTATTAAAATGTTGTAAGATTATTTAAGATTTTGATCAGAGCAATTTTAGTTTAAATTCATTATTTTTTTTTTATTTTACCATCTAATTATCTAAAGATTAAAAAATATAAGCTTATACAAGATTCTTCATAAGTTTTTTTACTGAATTTTAAAATAAAATATAACAGGGTCATAGGATAATAAAACGTGTATAATAACAATTAAAGCTATACTGCTCAATCCCGTTGTTTCTTTTAATATAATTAATTTTTATACATTTTTACTTTCAGAAGTTTTAAGTATACTTAAGGACCATATTTTTAAAAAAAATTTTTATACAATTAAGATACAATAGCTTACTGTCCCTACAAAATTTTTTTTCAGATTAGAAATAATTTTTTTTACTGTTAAGCAGATGATGGTTTTCTTTTTAAATATTTATGTTACAAAACAAAATTCCAACGATTAGTTTAAAATGATCTTATAAAGATATAAAATACTTATAATATTTAATCTAGTAGATGCTTTTACAAATTTTAAAATGATAATAGATTAAATCTTCCAATCCCAATCAAGCACTATTTGTTTTTTTTCTCTTTGACCCTCACGCAACATTTAACGTTGCACACGACCAATACCCTATATAGCATGTTATTACTTTAAGTTTCTTAGTTAATTAATTTGTTATTTTAAGTTAAGAACATCACCTTAGCGCTACGTTGATTATTTTATGAAATTTAAATTTTTATGTAAGTTACAACCATATTAAAATTACAGTTTAAAAATGCTTATAAATTACATAAAAATTAAAATATCGTAAAAAAGTCAACACATCGACACAAGTAATGTCCTTAACTTAAAGTTTCATAATTTCACTATAATATTAAAAGTAATAAAACAAAGTTGATTCTGTTAAACGTAAATTTGATATGTTTCTCGTAAGTCAGATGGAGAAAACAAATAGTAAGCAGAAATCCTGTTAATACACAAATTTGACGACTCAAAAACTACTTTTTCTAATTTCGATTTAGCCACAACATCAAAAATTTTGAGAAAGTCGTCTGTTCACCAAAACAGTCATCTGTTCATAACTGAACACTGCTTTAATGGTACTTGTATAAAATTAAGTATTTGAAACTAAAGTCCTCAGAAGTATTTGAAAGTTCCAAAAATCAGAATTTTAATAAATTCATTACTAAAGGAAATAACTTTGGTAGAATTCTTGGTGAAACACCCTGTATTATATTTATTTTATATGTTTATTCGACATCTATTGAAGTTATAATTGTTAGAGACTAAAAATTTCGCTCATCCGTCAGTTTTTTTTTTTCGGACATCGCGCAGAGAAAGGCGATAAACGCCCACGAGTACCTACATAATATTATGTACGTGATATTCTGCAACCAGTATGATCACTGGTCTTCAGTCTTCTAAAGTATGTGATTATCTATTTATATTTATAGTAATTATTACGATACTTTTTAAATTAAGTATTTTAAATACTGTATATTGGACGTATTTGTATTTAAAAATCTAATATTTTTTCAAAATGTGTAGAAAGAATTGTTGCCCAGTCGTATTTCAAATTGTTATTTGATAATCGTTACATTAGGTATTTTATTTATAATTAAAATCAAATTATTAAACATTTATTTATTTTATGTTTCATCAACAACCAATGGTTTAAATAATATTAATGTATTTTAGAATTTAAATATGATGTTAAAGATTTATTTATAAGATTAATTTATATTTTTAGAACAAAATTAAGTAGGTAGTACCTACATGATTTAAATAATACTTAAATGTGACATTATAATTTTAAGTTCACAATTTCTAATTACAAAATTAATTGTCTTATCAACTTGTACAATTAAATAGGTAAGTAGAATTATAAAAGCACTCAATCACCTATACACGACTACAATATGTCCAGTATTATTTATATTTGCTATAATATTTTGCTAATGCTTTTTCTTAAAATTATTGGCAATGTATTTTAACTACTTTCTGGATGAATTTATTTGTATTTGTATTTAATTACAATTTTAAAAATATTTTTTACAAAACTGCTGATCAATATAATGAACATACATAAATATGTACATTGTACGCCATAGGTACGCGTGGCTGAATGATTTATATTACTAAAACGTATTGGCACAAACATAATTTCAATCACATAATTATATTATATTATTATATAATGATTAATATTATCTGTTTACGGTGGTTAAGCTCCGAGCTAGCCACTATCACGTTTAAATTATTACGAGTATTTACGACTATCGTAGTAATGTAGTATCGAAAAAAACAAAAATCTTATCATGATATCGATTTTATATATTAATATATATTATTATATTCGACTTTATATTATATTATAATCGTGATGGCTATAAGAACATTAGTTTAGAAAGTTTACATTTCAAATTATCACATGACTAATGTTGGTACCTACACCGTCAGTGCGTACCTATACATAATATATACCTTAAGGTATACCGTATGTCTTATGTAGAAGCTTTATACGTATTACACAATTGCATACAATTTAACAAACCGATATCGAAGACGACTTTCCTTATGAGGCTAATATTTTCAAGCTAATTTAAGTTATTTTTGTCTCAAGTTAGAAAGTCATCATAGCTGGGGATTTCTAGTTACTGTTTTAAAGCTCCAGAATAAGCAAGTATATTTTAAATATTATACTATGGACAATACGCGTCTTTATTTACAATTTTAAAGATAGCGAAAATATTATTTTCCTTCAAGAATTATGTAAAGTGTAAATACTACACAATATAAAGTATCTAATATTACATCTATATATGTGCATAATGAAACAAATAGTCTATAATTGACATTTATTGGTTGTATAATTTGTAATAAATATATTAGTTACAAAAAAGTTTATATTGTAGGTATTATACATTCACACTTATACGAGTATATATAATATAGTAACTACGTATGAACGAAAATCTATTTTTCAATTCTTCTTGTTGTATTTTCTTTTTTTGAAGAGTAAAGAAAGAAAACATAAAAACCTATTTTAAAATGTAAGCGAAATATGTACACTTAAAATACAAATATAACAAAACATGCACTAAAACACGTAAAAAAAGAAAATTTCTATGAACTCCTAAATTCTAATTTTATAAAACAAATTTCTATATCACTCAGCTATACGTTTTGAACGGTTATTTGAAAACATGCTCACTCAAATACAAGCCCCTGGACCTTGTTATAACTCATTAACATAATATAATAGTTAGAAATTTAGAATATGGAATGTATTCAGTAATAAATTGTCCCTTCCAATACCATTTTATTAAAATACCACTTTCGTAATAGATGATCATATTTATTTATTTTTATGTTATATATTATTATGTCACTATGTCTAGTCTACAAATTTGTTACTTGAATTCGGTTTAAAATGTTAATAAATAATATTTGAATACTGTCTGCCATATTCGCGGGGAAATTATTGCTAGAAAGTTCTGCAGTAGGTATAGTAAATACGGAGAAGGATACGCTCTCTTTGGCGAATCATCGATGCAAATAAATTTTACTTGGTGTCTACATAAATATACTGTAGTACAATTTCAATTCTCGACACTCAAAACTACAAATTCCATTGAAGCAAATCACAACTTATAATATTATAACAAATTCGTTATAATTATTATCAGCCGTAAAGCTCGCTATAGGAAATGGGAGAATTATTGAGTACATATAAAAAGAAAAATTCAAAATATAATACCTATAAAATAAAATAAACTGAAAATGAATATGGAATGACACTCACTAGAAACCACTAGCCCTAACCTTGTGTAAAAATGTCAAGTAAAAATACTAAAAACAACAAATCAAAATTATTAAAATTAAAATAACCCGACCATAAATATGTATATCATGTTGTGAAATTAAACCTCACGACCATATTATACATATATCGTCACAAAATCATAAATTCACCATGAATAAAAATTACTTAAACGTTAAACAATTAATATATTCAAAGTATTATTTTGAATAAAATATTAAATTGTATACTCTAATACATTATATATATATAAATAAAAATATTAAAATGCAGGTGTAAGAAATTCTGAGTTTCAAATTCAAAATTATTTTTCATACCTAATTCTTGACATTTCAAATTAGTATACCTACCTAAACACATAATACAGGTAGGTAGGCACGTGTAAGCGTGATATAACATAAAATACGATTGTAAAATGTAAACAATCCAATTAGAATTGTCTATATTTTTGACAACAGATAATAAAAAGTGCATGTCTATAATAATATGAATGTTTATTATGTTACTAAATATTATTTTATTTTGTTATAACAAAAGTCAGAATTCGTCGTAAATGTATCATACATTTTTTCTTTTTGTTCGGTAAATTTTAGAATTTTTTTCAGATAATTCCATACGTTTTCTCTTTATGGCGTTTCTCATTTATTTAATAAATTTCCAGTCAATCCAATAAGTAGGTAGATAATGACGTAATTAAATGGTCGGACACTCCTATTTGAAAATTTGATAACAGACCAAACAAAAAGAACGCTTATCCTTGTAACACCAAATATACATTCTTCGCACCGCTTATAGAATCTAAAATGAGTAGATTAAGTATAGTATTTATTATACTTTAATAACCCACGTATAGCATGTTACATGTATAATGCATCTATCCAACTGCGCAGACGCTGTGCAAATTTCAATTTATGAACGATGAAAAAATCGCTTCACTATACCTACTATCTAACTATGTATAGAAAAATGACGTAATTTTTTCCATTGAATTGTTCTTGGTTAAAAATTCTGAACCCGCTCTTAACTTCATTAGATATATGAATATACCGAGTGATCAATTTAACGCGTGACACTCATTATTTCAGAAGCTATATGAACGTTTTTGAAAATATTTTTGAATGTAATTTTTTAATATTTAAAAAATAACATTTTATTAATTATTTTTAAAACTTTAATTTTTCTAATGACAACATAAATATTTATAAATTTTTTGTTCCAAAGCAGAATAAAAATAATAGACAGATTTTGTACGAGTAGTAGTTCATAAGTTATAACTTTAAATTATTATGCTTTATAAGTCATAAGCATATAACTTATACATTATGCTTCTAAAATGTAATCCGGATCATTATCTGGATATTTTTTGCTTCGGAATATACAGTTTAAAATACATGCTATCATCCATAAAAGTAAAAACTTAAAAATTATTACGATAAAAAAAAGTAGAAAATGTTGTTTGATAAAGACTTAGTATTATGTAAAAGAAATACTTTCAAAAACGTTAGCGTTTTTTGAAATAATTAGCGTCTTAGTTTAATGGATCATCCCGTATACTACTTTATGTGTGTGAACTGTGAATACTGCAACAGTGAACCATAACACGATACTGACATTAATATTATTCTCCACATTATGTTTCGTTTAAAATATAAAATTAAATGTGAATTATGAGGTTTTAATAATATAGGTGGCATTAAATGGGGTTTCGTCAATTGTGCCGAATTTGGGACACTACCTGTATAGTATACACCTATTGCGCCGGTATAAAAAAGGTATATCAAAAAGGTATACATCTATTGCGCCGGTATAAAAAAGGTAAATAATTAGTTCTTTACCACGTTCACTTAATATTACTTCCATTATAAATTTAAGCACGAGCCACGACAACTAAACGAACGACTATATACGAACAACGCGTGGAATTGTACTGCACAATAGTCAATACTATGGATTTACCTATAACCTAACACGGTATTTGTACACATTTTGTAATTTGTTTTATCTTCAAGTAATAAAATAATATAATTCAAATTGACCTATGATATAGATATATACACGATATAGATATATTAGATTAAAACACGTAAAAACCGATTTGTAGTTATAATAGAAATAGTATTATAGACGTTTATATATATTTAAGAATCGATCGGCGCAATTGACTTACACAATTTATAACATTGGAATATGGATCGGCGCAGTTGATGCATACCTTTTTCCTATCCCATATTTTTTTTTCATTACCTGCGATTTTCGGCGCAATTGATGTATGCCCCATTAAATGGTGGTATGTTATGTTAGAATAAAATCAGTAATTATTTTGATTGATATAAATACAATACGCTGACGCAGAGAGAGTCAGTGATATTTTTTAACTTGCAATTGAGTTAAGTTTTTTGTTTCCAATTAAGTTGATAGATTAATGAAATTAATTAAGGTATAAATTCAGTTAATAAATATCATTCATAATAGCTTTGACTATGAATACTTTTATATTAGTATTTATAATCAATGATAATAGTTGATTTAATTTTCAGACAAACAAAAAAAAATTCATAAATTGGTATTATTAAAATATAAATAGTGATGGATTTAACGGTCGTTTAGTTGGCAAATTCCAACGGAGCCATTGTTTTGTTCCGGAGGCTACTTAAATTACAGTGAAATGGTTTTGTAAGTTTGTAACATTTGTCACGACTTCCGGTTAAGTTTTGAACGTGGCCACTCTTATACATAGTTTTGCCGATTATCGTTTCAATCTTAAATCCACCACTGAATATAAGTAATAACTATCACACCCTTGGAGAATAAATAATGATTTAGTATAATGAAAGTGAAAAGAAAATTTGACGGAAACGAAAATATATGAAAATTGAAAATTATGTACATAATGATGCACGCAGCTATGTAGTTTGTATTATTGTTTTCTTTTAACTAAGGACATCATGTTTCCGTCTTGTATTTGACAACAATCTTTAAACAATCTTTAAACGGGACTTGAATATAATAATAATTGTTCTCTTACCCCCTAGCCTCCATCCAACAACTAAGTTGTTCCCAAAATCACCATAAATTATAATTCAATTATAAATTTAAAAAAAAAGTATAGTATATATAGCATAAAGGTATGTACGTGTTTTTTTAAAAATTATATTGTGTGGTTAAAATAATGACGTAGCGTCATCGAAAATGAGAGTAGGAAGTATAATTTATTTTATTTATTGTTCTGTAACCTTACTTATATAAAATATTAAAAACCGTGACAAAAGTAAACATAAATACAATTTGGGTCTCAGTTAATAGTTCTTAGCTCTATAAATATACAACAGAGTTATTTAAAAATGTAGGTACCTATTTAAGTTCTGTATAAGTTATCCTTATCTCGTACTAGTGTATTACCAACTACGTCAAGCATTTTGTAGTTTTTTAATTGTTAATTACAATCGGGAATCCGAGTTATCTCGGTTTGGAAACGCTTAAGAAAATATGTAATTTCATACCAGAATTATTGCGGTGATTATAATTATCATTAACATAGGTACTGTATGTCTGTATACGATAATTATATACTATTATATATTGTTAGATACTACTTATACTATTAAAACTTGGCCACCATAATTTAATATCATTGATAGTTATTTTTGTAATTTACGATGAGTAGAGCTTGTACTATAGCTGGTATTTATAAGCATAATTGCCTACTGTTTTAATAATTCGTCGATTGAAAAATAATATATATTTTATACGATAATTATTCAATTAACTAATTGACGGTACTAAATATATTTTATTGTAAATTTGACTAAATCTATATATAATATAATATATTGACTAATATTCGTACATATTAAACAATAATCGTACATAATAATATATTTGTAATATCATATAATTTATTAATGGTATTTATTAGTGTGAGTATATTTTTACGTGACCCGGTCATAAAAGCTCCTCAACTATAGCTGTATAATATCAAATTATATGATAATAATATAATATAATCTATAATACGTGTAATATTGAATAAGTAACAACGCTAAATTTATACAGTCCTTTCTTTTTCCGGAATACCTAATATTATTTCATATATTTTTAGGAATCTAAAATTATTATAATAATTAATAATATAATTGATAGCAATGATAATAATTCATTTTACATAATAAAGAAACAATTTCCACATGTACACGCATGATTCACACTGGTAACCAGCTCAAATTACTACAACACGACATTGTAGTAAAAAAAATTGTATCATTTACTTAAATGATATAACTTTTTAGACAATTTTTTTGAAAATTTCTATGCAAAATAATTGAATATCAAACATGTAATTAATATTATCTATAATAATTTCAAATTTAGTTGAGTAAGGCAGTGGAATCTTACAAAAGGTTTGCACTCATCTATATACCTACTTAAAATTCTTATAACTCATAACTTATATTTACTATTATAACTACAGGTTTGAAATTCGATTATTGTTTATTTAAATACTGAGAAAAATATTTTACTCCGGAATGCATGGCATTTAAAATGTTTGGTCATGGTAATTGTTATTTAAAAAAGTAAAACTGTTGTAATGACTTCAAATTATGTGAGAAAAAAATCGTTTTCAAAAACTTATAAACTAACCGAGAAAATGACTGTTTAGTGTCAAAATATAATCTAACCTTGTGTCATTATCTTACGCAACGGCCAATACTGCTCTGACGTGGCCGCAGAAGACTTGTATAGTTATACACTTTACAAGAACAATACGGTTAGAACAAAAAAAATCTGAGTGCAAGTCATCCCAGTACAATATAAACGTATCTGTCGCTCTCGCACGCGTTATCCTTTCTTGTATTATATCCTCATATAATAATATAATTGTATTGTTTCCCTCCTACTTTAACCTTCAGGTCGTTATCATCCGATTATTATAGAAAATTAAAATTTTCTATATTATGCACCTGCAACCTATATCACTATAACATAATATGTACTATAAACCTATTTATATAATATAATATTATGACCTCTGATAATTGTTATATGGCATGAAAATATATATCATTTTTAGGGGCCGGATTTCAATGCAAAGTACATTATATTTTAGGTGCTCTAGATGAAAGAAGCATTCCAATTATTTACTCAAGTATTTATCGGATAATTCAAAGGTAAAACATTTATTTTACGTTTTTTCAATTATTAGAAAAATTTATTATTTTTCAGTGCATATAATAATACGAGTTTTTAGTGTAAACTAAGAAGTTCATAATATCATGTCAAAAAATTTCCTTAACAAATGTCAGTGGTTCTATATTATATGAAAGCGATAACTTATTTATATAAGAGTATCTCCAGTGATTTTCAGAGCTAAGATAATCTTGTCGGTTGCCAGTACTCAAAAAAATTAACAACTAATTGGTCAGTTGGAAATACATCGCAATCGTATTTATTTCCAGTACACTGTTTAACTGTAGCGTGTGCCTAAGTTAAGTCTTTAGTTTTTTAGAGCGTTTTTAAATAGTTTTTAGGGCGTTTAAATTCATATAGTTAATTATGTATTATATGGGTACTATAGCCAATCGTTGCTTGTGATAAATTAAATGCTTTGTGAATTTATACCGTCTTAAACTATGTTAGGTAAATGTAAGCTACACATATTCTTAACACATTAATTTGGGTGGTTTTGACTAATTATAAAATACAGGTCTAAAATTATATTCAATTATAACTATTAATAACAATAATAACAATTTTATTTTTTGAAACTATGGTCACGCTATACAATCAAAAAATATTTATTTTATGTGAGCCAACAAATCTGTGTTAGGAGCCCTTATTTAAAATGAAAAATGAAAATGATTGTCTTAAAGATGCACATCCTTAGGTTTAGGATTACCTATGTAAAAATTATCAGAACCATATAAGTGTGATAGATTTGGCCATGAGTCGCTTAATGCTTACACACATTGCCTTTTATTAATAAACATAGAATACTAGCTAAATCACCCAGCTTCATCCGTGTATAAAGGAATTGTACCATCTATTAAATTCAACTTATTTTATTTATGTGTTATTTTATATTATTTAAATATTAACATTGTTTTTTAATTACTTCGAACGATTTGAGTTTGTAATCACTCATTGAAATATATTTTTTTTTTACATTAGAAAATTCATCGTTAGTTTCTAGAATGTAATATATATTTCGTTCAAAACCTCGTTCAACCCATAAATAACTTTTTGTAATACAAGTTTCTGTCTTATATTGTTTTATACTATTAATTATAATAGTAATATAATCTGTAACCAATAGCTACCATCTAAATAAACACAAAATATTAAATAATATCCCATATTCCTGAGTAAAAACTAAATTTATGTGTGAGTTATCCTATAGCAAACTCTATAGGGATTGAAAAAACTACAAACACCCTCAGAGTTTCAAGAAATCTATTGATATAACTTTTATTGAAAACTGTGCGGTAGTTTCTGAATACATAGAGGACAAAAAAAAAGACAAACAAACAAAGAAACATTAATTTATATAAAATAAATATATTTAGATAAACGTTATGAATGATTACATAAATGTCACATTGGCGTGTAAAATTGTATGTATAAAAATTACATACCTCGATCTGTAATATAAGCAGGTTATTGTAGGTTCGTTTACATTTATACAAAGGATTTACTATTTCTATTATTACTCCATAAAATCTTATTCTATGTTTGTTTTTGACTCATTTGTGTGATAGGTATATAAATAGTAAGTATAATTATTATATACTAGGTATATTAATGTACATACATTTTAAATAGGTGTAAATTTATAGTAAAAGTGAGTAAAACAATTAATATACCTATACATTTAGTGTTAAGGACTTCTAGCATTTGGTTAATTTTTTTTTTAAATAGTTCTATTTGTGCAAATAGGGAGGACCTTGAGAAGATTTAGACCGGAGTTGACTATGGATGCTTCATAAAAAAAAACTATGCCAAGTCCCTCCAAATCAAGTCCTCATAAACAAGGGTGTGATCAATAATAACACATTGAAATTTTCACGAGTGTGAAATATCAATTCACTCAAACGTCACACATGAAATAATTGTAGTGTGAGTTTTAATTTTCTACTTTATAATATATATATATTTATGGTTTGCGTGGTTGTTAATTTTGAAAAAAAATAAAAAATAAAAATAAAGAACAATATTGATATCTGTTATAAACTTTAAAATTTAAAACACATATAGGTAAATATTGTTATTCAAATGCACGTGGAAATAAAATATACAACAATTGGTTCTAAGAACAATATTTACATGTGACATAGCTAGATTTAAGAGTTAATAATATTCTTATTATAATCAGGTAATAAATAATAATAAATTGATCTGTTTGAAACTTATTTTTATAGCTATACACTTATACGCGATGTCGTAATGAAAATCTCTTTTAAATATTAAATTTTGCAATTATTAATATCCCATCAGTTATCAAAGTCAAGGTCGATTTACGTATTTAAGCACTCATATATTTTGATAAATGTATACACTATTCATATAATAAAAATAACACAATTGAGAAAATGAGTAACATCACTAAAGTTTCAGATTGTAATTTATTGATAATATTATACCACTCAGTGTTTATTTATTGTATTTAGATAGGTACACACAGGTTATAAAAGTATAAACCTCTAGATAGGCACAATATAAAGAAAAAGCTTGACGTAAGTAGATACTTAAAAATGGGTTTTTGTTCTCTTGAAATACAAATTAAAATAATTTGCACAAGCAAAAAATTAATCATTTATTTTTCTTGTAAACAAAATAGATTGTTATGAAATGAAAAAAACACAATTATATAGTATAGACTATAGGTGTATAAACATACTATGAAAATTTTTGTTTTTGATAGCTGTGATATTTCAACCAAGGACACTTGGAATGTGATTATCATTGTTCGAACAATAATAATTATAACGTTCAAAACCATACGAAAAATAATATGAAATCATGAACACGTCTTTAGAGCACTTTTATTTTAATAGTTAGTAAATAAATAAATTAAAATTACATTAAATTAAATTAAAAATATACTTCTAGGGTTCTAACTGCAGCCAAATACATTCAAAGCATAATTAATATATTATATAATTTATCAACATTGTATACCTATATCAGCTGTGATGTGTTTTTAAACCTACATAACATAATTAATATTATTATATATAAACAAAGGACAAGACAATATTTTGAAAATAACATTTTTACAAGCCAGAAATTCATTATTTATTATTATATTTTAATTTATATACCCATGCAACCTGAATGCGGCAACGATGATAATACAGTATTGTATAATACAAGCGTTTGCATAAATGCTTCAATATTATATACTGTTATAAATTTATAATATTATTGGTTATTTCTTATGTTTAACAACTTATAATAATACGTAATAATAAAATATTTTCAGATTGTAGTTAGGTATATGGTTTTTTTTATAAATACGTGTAAAATATGCGTGAGATTACATATAAAAGGTTATTTGACGTATAATATTATTATGTATTAATATAAACAATTCGTTATACAACGTGTATATTGCATTTAGGTCGTATGGATAATTTTTTGTCGTATAAAAATTAAAGGAGATAGGAAGGTATTTCGGAGAACATTACAAAGCACAGTGCCAAAACACGGAGGAAATGGATACCTAAAGTTTAAGGGGTTGTAATGGGTGAAAGTCATCCACGGCACGACGAAACATTTTATTGCAAACTTTGTGTATAGACGTGCTCGGAAAAAAATAAACGAAAATATATACAAATACTGTAAATACATTTGCGGTAAAACTATAACTCCTCTAATATGCATGTAAATAATACATTTACTGGAGAAACTATTACCATGAAATAACTATATAGACGCAACTAGGGCAATAGTTTTTTTGGTTTTTTTTTCGAGGGGGGGGGGGTGAGATAGGTTGTAGCCCTTATTAATCGTTGTGGACATTTCCCTTTTACTCTTCTACTAAGTTGGAATATTGTCAAATGGCTTAAAATAGATATAAATTTATATCAATATTTATGCAGTATGCAGATTCACAAAACATTCACTTCTTATTTTACTTTCAATACCTAGTTAATATTGTATTTAATTATTATTCATATCTTGATTGTTGGAATATTTAAATTTTCCTGCTTAAAGACCATATTTTAGATTTCATAAGTAAAAAATCTGCAAAATGATTTACAGTAAAAAAGGTTTCTCGCATTTCAAGAAAAAAAAGTTGGTACCGTCACAGCGTCCACTTAAGTGGTAAACAACAAAATATCTAAGCATTACCCAAATTCGAGAAATAGTCTTGCAGCATACTCGTGCTTAACCAATTGTGTGCCACCTCCCTGAAGAAGCATTTTTCATGTCTTATTATTATATATTCGGGGAGCTATTATGGAAATAACAAACAAAGAAATAGTCAAATCTCAATATTATAATAATATATCTGATACGATTTTGATGATATAATAACATTTATGACAAAAAAACGTAGTTACAACAGTACAATTGCCACCGTGACGTAAACCATATTATAACAAATCATAATTATATATTATTATTAATAATTATACTATAGTATCTGTTGCGGAATATTATATAGATTTGTCCTCCGATCGCGTACCTATGAATTTGATGATTAAATGTTCCGTGTTCTTGGACTGAATTACTCGGAAACCGACCGCGCTTTGAACGCTGTATAATAATATACAATGAGTTCCGAAAAAAAGAAACATATCCTTGAAGAGGATATGATAAAAACCTACCGATTTCGATATCTACACCCAATGCACAGTATGATAATTTCCAAACAATGCGCATAGACGGAAAAATTACATTTTTTGTTGTTGATTAAAACGCACACAAATTGCAGCAGGGATTTGAATCGCAATTATGTGGATGACGAAAAAGTGCGATTACTAGCTACATTAACTGTCCGAATGTTATGAAATACAGGGAAAAAAGATTGTTATTATATTATTAAGAATTTATTATTGTTAACATTTATGTATAAACTAGCTTCATTCTGACCAAATAATAAAAAGGTGCAAACACATATTATTATAAATATATAAATAATTTTCGATCGTATTATATATTTATATTTAAATATTTTATTTTTATATAAACCTTAAGATTTTTATTTAACCTATAAAGAATCTTTTGGTATAACACTTCATTGAAAAAGAATCAGTAGTTTTTGATTCTTTTAACTTCGGATAAACCTACGCGCATTAAGAATATAGTGACCAAATATCAAAATTAAAAGTTAAATATTAAAAATATTATATCTTATTTGATATATTATAATAATAACATGTTGTAATCAAATGTATAGAAAAAAAATACTAGTTTCTACGAACTGTTTAGGTATAGTTTAATATGGCAACCATTTATATACCTACCTACATAAACCCCCCAGTGGAAAAAAGGCTTCAATTTTCCGAACAACTTTACCAAGCTGTCCCGTTTGGTGTAGCCCGAGTCAACCAATTACAACAGTAATATAATATGTACCTATCAATGTGAAAACACCGAGCTATACCCTTTAGCTACCAATATATATATGAGTTGAAAAATAAAATATTAATACTCTCCAAGTCTCAAGGAATTTATTGGTATAACTTTTTACTAAAAGCGGTCCAGTAGATTTTGAGTCTAGCTGCCCCACCCGGCGTTGGCCGTTTCAAAGATTTGTTTTTTTTTATAAATATTTTTTTGTTTAAATGCATATTACTTAAACATAATTAAAATAGTAATAAAATATACAACTAATATAAATAAACAAAAAAAATATTGTTCTTTTGTGAGCTGAGAATAAATTTATGTGAGACCCTACCCTTTAACTACCAATCAGTGGAGGGTGAAAAAGTAAACTATAAACATCCTCCAAGTCTTAGGAAATCTATTGATATAACTTTTATTTAAAGAGTAAAACTACTGGAAAACTAGATACGGTTTATAAACCAAAGCAAATAAAAAATATAGTGACCAAATACCTATCAAAATTAATTATAAGTGAACATTATTATATTATCAAATCATAATAAAAATTATATTATATATAGGTATGTAACCAGTGGCAACTATTTTTATAGTAAAAAAAATAATAATTTCCTACTGTTGCTATATTATAATATGTAACCAATGGTGAACATTAATAAACAATAAACAATTTATAGAAAATACCCATTGAAAAAAAAGCTTTACAGTTTTTCCTGAATATTCCAATTTTCCGCGAAACTTTTCCAATTTTTCTTTCAGTATAAACTCCATTCGGAATATTTCGAACATTAAAAAAAAAACAGTCCAGCCGTTCTCGGTTGATACGGTTACCAACGGGCAGTTTTTCATTTTTATTACATATATATGATATCTAGTTATTTTTGTATAATAATATATCCACATCGTTTACGATTTGTTTTGGAGCAAATAAATATTTTAATTATTATAATTTGTAATTAAATTTTACACTGTTCTTTGTTCATGAAAAGAATGTTAAGGAGTTAGTTCATTAGCAGTTTCACTTGATAATATATAATATGACACAAAGTCATATGAATTTAAAGCCTTAGTTCCGGATCAAAACTCGTATGCTATTAAAACCGATCTGCATAGTTAACCAACTTAGAAGAAATACATTTTAAAATTTGTGAAATCTGTATTTATTAATCCAAACGCCCTTACCAATATTTAAAATAAATCTCCTATACAAGTATTATATGAATATAGATCACCCCTTAATAGTTAATTCTGTAGTCTAGCTACGTATATAATGGTATATAATAGATAGGTACATCTCAATATCTCATAATATTATTATATTACAATAACTGCGGGTTTGTACAATTTGGTCCAATGACTCGAAACGTCTTCTCCGTTCACATATGCCGCATAGACGCCTATATATTATTATTTTATACGTGTCGTAAACTAAAATAATATTATAATTCTACTATTCTGTGTATTAATATAATATTTACCTATAAGGCATGCATAAACGCGCGTGAATTCATATAATTACACTCCGGCCAGTGGTCGGTCACGCCTCCGACGTCGTTTTGAATAAGACACTGTATAAATATAATATATCATAACATAATAATATGGACGACAGAACATATTAATATTATTATGTATGGCGTAATGGAACTTGCGAAAGAATCCGGTTTTTGGCATGCGCGTCAAGTAGAGAGCTCGCGCAAGCAGTCTTGAACGACTTATGGGTGGCAAAACGGCCTTCGACAATTCAACTTCACAGACACAAAAAGACACACACGTTTCATTAAATATAATATACATATAGAGAGAGTGCGTGTACCCGTGTAAGCTTGTTTGCGAGTGCGTGAAGAGGACATAAGAGAGAGGGATAGAGAGAGAGATAGAGAAAATGTATATAAATAAAGAAAACAGAATTATTTTCAATACGTTTTTTGCAGACGGATCCTGGCGATCGTTGAACCTGTCATACGTACTATAATATATATAGTATATTGTGTATATTATGTTAAAACACAAGACTATAATACATCAGACGCATATAGAAACAATACAACGATACATGTTATTATTAATTAGTGTTACCGCTATTTAATTTTATAAGTAAGTTCTAAGTGACTATAGTCAGTAGTCAATGCGTCCATACCTAGTTAATACATATTATAATCTACGCTTGAAGATTGTACGTGTAATGCTTGTCGTGTGAGTTTTTTCCTGTATCGAACCGACTGAGCTCAAGCTAACCGGTAGAGAACAATTCTGAAATGTGTGAAATAGTGAAGATTTTAATAATTGGTAACACACAAGTATTGTACGATGCCGCAAATTTCATATTAATAATACACACGAATCCGTTATGTCCGCAAGATTTCTCTGCGACGTTGCCATTACATTTGTTTGCTCTCGTATTAATAATAATTCAAATTTGTTTATTTTTTTTGGAAAAAACGTAACATAGAATATAAAATTAAATACCCATCTGAACTTTTGACAGTTGACAATGAACGAAAAAACACGATGTTTTAGTGTCAAAATTAAAGATAATGAAATTTACTACAATTCTTCTTAATTCCAAAATACATTTCTTATCATAAATAAGTAAAGTCTGAATATCAAATATGAAAAGTCCAACAATGTGGAATCGTATAAATAAAAATTTAATTTTCCGAATCGTGTTGCAGCCCGCGAGCTACACGCTACAACGAATTCTTTGCCTGTGGTAGTTATCTTATTTACTTATACTATGTAAATTATAGGTTGTTATTTAGGTTGGTATAGGTTGGTTTTTGACGAATTCAGGGTTCGGGGTGTATAGCACTAAGAATACGTTAAAATATGCACTTTATAGGCTATGCTCCAATTGTAATTTACAATACACGTATTTAAAACATAGATTTTTTAAAGTGGTTATTTAGACAAGAAAAGACACTCTTTCCCCTCGAAACTGTTTACCATAAAACGTTCTAATACAATAAGAGTTATAAAACAATAATTTAATAAAACAAAATTGAAAAAAAGTATGAAATCTGGCTGGGCTGATCAATATCTATAATGTTTTAAATCAGTCAATGAAAGTTCAAATTATTTCATTTTTGACAGCTTGGCATGAATAACACGGTTAAATGTGAACAAATTCGTTGCCTAAAATATATAATTGGACGTACTTAACAAAATCCTCGAAGTATGCAAAAAAACCCTTTGTACTTTAAAACGTATTTTTAAATTATTCTCGGCTATCTTACTACATCCAATACGAATATGTAATTGATATACATAATATACTTAACCCTGGACTGGCTGGACTTATAGTATATACTTATATATATTTACACGGAGTAATGTACTTATGCATGATTGTGCATGCGGCTCTTATAGTAAGTTGTAGTCGGTTTTCATGAACAATGAGTATTTTTTTTATAAGTATTGGTAAGATCATGTGTAAAGATTTGAAATTATAAGTATTAAAAAGTAGATACGTTAATTTGACACAAATTAAGTATAATAAATAATTTACATTAAAAATGAAGTAATTCGTACTTAAATAATAAACTCAAAGTATATTTTATATTGTGTACGCAGTTTTATAATGCATTTTACTAATATTACTATAGGTGCAAATGTGCAATTTAACGATTGAATTGCAATCCATTAAAAAATGTATCTAAAATAGTTTTTATAATATAAATAAATAATTTATAATGATTAAATCAACTTTTTTTCACAAGGAGAAAAAATGTTTAATAAATGTATATTATTATTTGTTTCAAGTGTAAAATTATTTGATTTTTTAAATACCTACCTAATACATTGAGTAACCAGGAACTGATTAACGGTAACAAAATATGTTTTCTACAATAATGTATATAATATATACGCTCGATGAATGACAATTATTACGTTACACATTTAATCCTACATAAGTTAGATAGGTACGGTAAGGTTACTAAAAGATAGGTAAACAAGTGTGGATGATGTATAGTAAAACGAATGTAATTAAATTAAAATCTAAAATATTAAATTAGCCAAGCAGCCAATCACATAAAAGCTCAAATTGAAATATTATACGCCGACAAACAATGTAAGTCATGTCAATTTATAATAGAAAAAGAAATGTGTATTATGTAATTATGTAACTCAAAATAATTTGCAAATTTCGTGATTTTTACGTATTTTGTCAAAATTCAAACTTTAAATGCTAATAAAAAAAATGTTGACTAGATTTTTAATATTTTTAAAACGCCAATGTAACAATATTACAATACGACGTATAAAATTGTATTGACATTCATATAAAAAAAAACTGCAAATATTGGAAACTGAATATGTCCGTAAACAGTTCAAAACAAATCAAAATATTTTTAAAATTTTATCTTGTATAGAAAATGCTTATATCAACAACCAGTAAACATTTTAAGAATACATGGTCATTTGTTTTGAGTTAACTATACTAAAAACCAAAATAAATTTTATCAAATACCGATTTTGCGTAAAAATTTCCGCTTTTCCTTAATTTTTCTTTTGTTTTTCCCTACGCTTTTGAAAACTATTGGAAATTTAAAATTTTAACCTCCGCAATGCACCAACTAGATTCTCTTTCCCATTGAACAAGATAATGTCGAAGAAGATCGAAGCAGTTTTACTGCACCGTTTGGTGATGACAGACAAAAAAAAAAATTTTTAATTTAAAAAAAAACACACATCATTATAAAATCAATGCATTTATCGCTCCGCTCAGAATTTAAAATACTTTTGCTCCCAATTTTCTTATTACCTACGAGAAAACTTTGATTAAATGCCTACTGATTATTCATAAAACATATTGCAATTACAAATAATGAAACGAACATTTTAAGAGTGTTTTACAATTCATTGTTAAATTAATAAAATATTAATTATAAAAAAAAATATATCCTATACCTATACACCATTTAATTAGATTTAATTGAATTCCAGATTTAATCAGGAAACCGAATTACAGTTTGTTCACGTATAAATTAAACATTAATCAATTAATGTAAATTAATCACCTATATTAACGACGGCGACGTAGGTATACTATCGGTTGTTGTTAAACACTTTACCTATGGTTATAAATACAATAAAATACTCTGTAGTGATATAACGTACAATGAATAAGTGTATATGATGTAGATAGGTACCTATATATAGTGCGATAGAGGTAATTGTTTAATACTATAATTGTGCATTTGTATTAGAGAATATAATATTATGACTCTTCTCTTACAGCTTACCATGAGGGTAAATATAGCATGTAGTAGGTATCTGCCAGGTAAATGATTATTAAAAAACAAGTATATAATATATATACATATAATATTATATATATATATATATATATATTTAAACAATATAAAGTATCACACAATAACGAGCTTATAAAGTTTAACGAGATTCTAAAAATAATATCGCCTGCGCCCTGCAGGATATTATTTGTACCTACTCATCATACAAACAATTTAAATAAATCATAAATACGAGGTGATACATAAAGACAGACATTATTTCAGGAAACACTAAGTTTTATAAAATTACTTTTTACATAATTTTAAATTCGATACAAAACTACAATTATAAACAATTATATTTTTACTATTTTTATATTGCTACCTATAATTAAATAATCAAAAGTTTTGACTATTAAATGAGAACATAATATCTACCTATATGATGTTGCATTCGCCATTCAGTCATGAATCGTGTTCTGAGTGTCAGCACCGGTTGGTGTCACTTGTTCCCGGATATGTTCAAACCAACCGTACCCTCCCTAACAGTAACAGTCTAATGACCTCAGTTTTCAACCCTTAATTCAAAAAAAAAAATTTTAAAAATATTTTGATTTTGGAATAAGAAATAAAAATGCATGTTGTCATTCAAAACAGTAAAATACTTAAAAATTATAACGATAATTAATTTTGACCTATCAAATGTAGATACCGATCAGATCCAATTTGCTATCTCAGAAACAACCCTTAAAGTTTAAAATCTTAGCATTTTTTCAACTACTTTCAGTATTCACATAATAAAAAATCACATCATTGGAAAATCAATACATACATCGCTCTTTTCAAAATTCAAAATATTCTCAAGAATCTGAAATCGA
The DNA here is from genome assembly GCA_027563435.1 of Nasonovia ribisnigri. Taxonomy (NCBI): domain Eukaryota; kingdom Metazoa; phylum Arthropoda; class Insecta; order Hemiptera; family Aphididae; genus Nasonovia; species Nasonovia ribisnigri. The sequence goes on along the minus strand of JANEHU010000319.1, from coordinate 12,143 downwards.
TATTGATGCGTGATACGGAATTTCGTTAAATTAAAAGTCCACGTCAAAGATGTGAGATTGAGCAGTTGTCCTGAAAACTTTTTTTTAAATAAAATTAAAAAATATTTTTTCATTTAAAATAAAAACAATTAAGTGCATTAAACTTTGAATTTTTAGGCCATGAAACCATTTTTTGGTTTACCTGTTATACTAGTTATTTAAACTGCACACGTGATTTGAAAAACTCGCAAATCCTAAATAGTGTTTGGGTTTTCAAATGCCCGGAGGTAATGGGGTAAAGTAGTCGTAGTTTCTTATTCCCTCGAAAGTCAGTATATATTTTATTGACTATACATTTTTTTCCACCTATTTACCTATACATTTTTTTAATTTATCGATTTCATCCAAGAACAAGATTATAACATTATTATTTTTTTAATTTAATTTATGTATGAATATAATATAATTAAAATAATTAAAATGTTAAAAATATTTTTATGCGGAGGCATTTTTATTATTACTAAATCGGCATGAAGTATAAATACAACTTATAAGTACCTACACATAACATTTCTATATCTCTCCAACGTGAAATACTTTTGGTTTTATATTTTCCAATGTATTAATATAAATTGCCATTCATTCCATAAAATTAATAAAAATAATTTGAAAAAAAAATAGACTGTTACGAGTTTTGGCTTATGAATATTTAAATATAAATATTATTTTTAAAAAAAACATCCTAGTAGTTTTGAAAAACATAGGTAGTTAGTTAGCGAAGCAAATAATATGTAAATATTAATAATTAATCTGTTATAAAAAAAAAAATGTTAACCTATTTGTTTTTATTTAAAAATACATTTTTATTGAAAACTGAAGTGTAATTGATTTTTATCATATTTGAGTTATACGTTCAAAGTACAAGTTAGTTCACTGAAATATTTTTATTAGACTGACTCTATAACCTACACATTGTATAATATTTTTTTTTTATCTTTATAATTAAGTATACTTAATAATATAGTTTAGATATATTATTTAAAATTTAAAAACACTACTATTGTATACCTATTTATAATATATATTAATATGCTTATAACTGATAGAATTTGATGCATCTTTGGCGTCTAATATTCCAGTTTTAATTTTCTATAATTTTTTTATAACCGCACAAATTAAGCATCCTGAAAGCTTTTGTCATTTGGACACCAAGACTTTTGAAGTACGGAGGTTTTCAGTATAAAACGGGACACCTGGCTACCCTAAATTTAGTGTACATAATATTAATATCGTGTTTATCCCAATATACATATATATTATATATATAATATATATATATACAGAGTAAAATAGATCGTCAAATCCCTCCTAATACACTATTATTAGGGTTATCATTCGTTCAGATTTTTAAAAACGAGTACTGCAGTGTTTAGGTAGGTAATTAAATACTGATGTAGTGTGTGCTTAATTAAAAATTATAACATTTTTAAAAACAAAATATATTTTTATCTAAATTGACTGTCAAAATAGTAGGTAACTTTATTAATTGTGTACAGTAGGTATCACTGAAACGTAGCCATAGAATGGTCGGATACTCGGGTGCAGGCGTACAGCTAGTGTGAACCAGTTACTATTATCAGTCTTGTGACTTTTTTTTGACAGGGTTGGGAGTGGAGTCATTAAGTTTCCTGAATTATGATTTTGAATAAATGGCAACCCTACGGGTGCTACGGATATATAATACGCACGTCTCGTCTGCCACAGTCCGACGTCATTCGCCTCTATGGGAAATTAAACGTTTAAAGTCACAAAAAAAAACTCACTTATAATTCGTCGTCGTTTGCTGCACGTATGAAACACGACGTTTGACGGTAAACGCTTTCATGTGTATGATATGATTTGATAATATAATTTTGTCGAACTGAATCAATGTTGAAGACTGATCATCTTATGAAGTATTACTTTAAACGTGTATATTAATAATTGGAACAAAAAAAAAAAAACGTTAAACGTTAAACGACCCTATCGATTCCCGTTTGTTTTTCAGTCACAACGAATTCGTACAAGTTCGCACACAACTACAATAAATAATAACAACAATAATAATATCGTCCGCAAAAGTACGTCGTCGGTGCTCGTACACCATATACTGCAATAATATTATATTACACGCACGATTGTGCTTCTTAAGTTTAGGAACAGCGTTGCACAGCAGCCGCAGGACGTCAATTATAATATGGATCTACGCGGCGTGCGTCTGAGATTTCCGATATGGTATCGATTTATAATATTTTGTTTTAAATACGTGGGCTGCAGGTAATGAAGATAATGGCAAGGAGGTTAGATACAAACGCGAAACTCGAGTGGGACATTTTCGTTAAATGAAAACCAATTGGCGAATAATTATATATAAAAAGCATGATTTAAACGGTCTTCGTCTATTATGAGTATTTATATAATTTTACACGGGTAGCAATAAATAATAATAATGATACTGCACCACCTGCAGCAGAACCATGACCTCTTGTCGCCACCAATTGACTCTAATAATTCACAAGCCCGTCGTTAATAACAATTGTACACTATTTAAAATTTTAAACACTATATACTTTATACTCCATGTACATCATGCCCGTGCCTTAATAATGTTAACGCGAATGTACGCATAATTTATAGATACGCCAAAATACATTATAAACATAATAATATACAATACATTATATGGACCCGCGCGATACGTCTGCAGCATCAATCAAAATGATTGGCATTCATTATACATTCATTACCTTTATTTTATTTTTTAACATATTTTCAACACGTGCCTTATATAGAGAGAAATTTCTATTTCCGCGTATGCTCGAAATCATATTTTGTTCTCGGTCAAATAAACCTCAATTTATACAACGCGTGCATCGCAGATTAGACAATGATCTGGCGGTAGTGTACAAGATAATTCAGAATGTTTACCAAGCTCGCTCATCCCCCTTTACTTTTTTTCAATAATGCAGTTGTTCAATACCTATCTGATTTTTGGATTTTGAATATTTACTTAAAGACAATAGTATTTTTAAATTCCAGTAATTTTTTGTACTACTTAAGGCATAGGTTCCCAACCAGAGTGCCGTGAAATTATTTTATATATATATTTTTGAGAAAAAACGATTTCATAAAAAATGTATTGTTAATAATGATAATATTATAGAACAATTGTTTTGCTGCAAAGAAATAAAGAAACAACGTTTAATATTATTGATTCTTATTATATAATTTATTAAATTTATCTTGGCAATCTTGTTTTGGTATTTGCACTGATGACGCTCCTAGTATTATTGGTTCTATAAGAGGTTTTGTTTCATAGGTAAGAAAGTGTAATAAAAATATACTTGCGATTCAGTAGTTTGTTCATAGAGAAGCCTTAGTAGCAAAAACTATCGGTTCTCAGTTAAAAAATGTTCTTGATGATATGGTAAGAATGGTAAATTTTATTAAAATGAGACCATTAAAATCGCGACTTTTTTCTTTATTATGTGAAACAATAAATTCACAATTTACTAAATTTATTTTACGAAATACAATGGCTATCTTGTGGTAAAGTTTTGTCCAGAGTACATGAGTTAAAAGATAAACTTATCGTCTTTTTTACTCTTGAAAATTTACCCAAATTTTGTGAGGTAGTAAAAAACCAAAAATGATTAGCAAAATTATCATTATGTTAGAACTTTAGAAGTAAATGAAAATATATTAACATCGTGTAGTATGTTATTTACTCTTAAAGATAAATTGAAAATCTAGAAATAACGTAGGCAAAAAAATCAATAAGAGATGTTTCCTTCGTTATCTGTGGCACAAGAAAGTTCCGAAATAATGACTTTTGTGATGAAGCATTTAACTGTCATAGAAGAAGTTTAGACAAGTATATTCTTGATTTAAATATTTCCGAATATGATCGGATAAATGTCCCATTTGATAAAAATTAAGTTTAACTGAATTCAGCCTTGAAGAAGAAGAAGAGCTCACTGAAATACAAAACAATCGAACTCTTTTATCAAAATACAAAAATATTCTAATGAATTGTATTAATAAAATTAGCTAAAAATTAAATGTGTATGCAGTATGCATCATCAATAATAATTGTATTATATTTATTATTTAATTATTTATGAATTAGCGTAACTTGGATTTGATTAAAAGTAACTCGTTATTTAATATTTACTAAATTTATATAAAAAAAAATCAGTTAAGTAAATTGAAAATTAAATTTGAAAATGTTAAGTTAAAAAGTTAAAATTAAATTTTTAAATCGTTTATACCCAGGCTTAGTTTTTGAGTTACTTTTTGAGTAACTTTGTATACTAAGGATAATAGGTTAATAGGCCATAATGATATGAAGATTTTATTAATTAATATAAATCCATCCAAGATTAAAATTTGTAAAAATAGTCCAAGTATAATAAAATATAGATGCTATACATCCAACATTACAAATATATATTTATTTTTTTGTAGTTATGCTCGGCAACTCTGGCCATAATCTATTTGTAAGGATTATAGACTATGATCGGTAGGGTTGGTACGGTAAAGTTGTTATGGTTGTTATGGTAGGTGAGCAACACATGTATGTGTGGTAAGGTTTTTGCTACTACGAACCCGGGTAGTCACTCATCCGGGAACTAGTAGCAGTGGACACTACTTACTCTCAGTTACATTACGCGACTGATAGAAACCAACGCGCCGCGCCAAGCCAGTACACGTATTTTATCTTTTTATGAAATAATTTTTAAGGACTATTTTCATTGGTTTAAACATTTTAACAACTAAAAAACTACCCGTTCAAGTTTTCAATTATATAATATGTCTTCCAAATTTTCAAAAAAATTATCAACTAAATTATTTTATGTCAAAAGGTTGGTTCTCATTAAAAAAACAGAGTTTGTATCGTTAAAAGAGTGGACACTTCTTAAGTAGTAAACAAAATTTCAAGAATTTAAAAGTACCTATGGTCTTTAATATATTTGAAAATTCTAAAAATCAGAATTTGAATTAATTCATTATTTGATAATGAAAAAATGGGGGTGTTTAATGTTTATGCTTGGTGAATCACTCTGTATAAATCAACATTATACATTATTGTTTAATGTTTACTATCGTAAATAAAATTAATGATAACATTGTGATAACCAACTGATTTGATTTTACTCAATAAATCATCTTGTAAGCCACTTACCTATAATTAAACCCTTTCTTAAAATATATACAAGATTTTAAATTAATTTTTAACACACCCGTAAATTATATTATAGTAATTTCCATAATAGTTTTTCGAAGTTGATTTTGAAAATGTTTATATAGATTAAATATGATTAAAAGGTTTTTTTATGAGCCTTGAACAGCTGAACGTAGTTTCTGTAAAATAAAAAACCACTATCCCCCGGCGATACTCGATCCGAGTAACTGTTCAGTCTTAATCCAATAATTACACTCTACAATCACCAAAATGATTTAACCGTAATTATTTCACATATACAGCTTTAATGATCATTTAGAAATATCTGAATCGAATTGTAAGTCAGGTTTTACAAGCAGCCCCAAATTTAAATCTAACCTTCTGATATTTTTCACAACATTAAATTAGGAACCTCTGGCAGTTATGTAACATGTATAACATATACCTAACTATATATATACCCCTAATCAATTAAAAATAAAAAGTGTCGTAAATGTCATCGTTTTCAAATGCGTTTTGAATTACCTACTATGCAATTTAAGAAAAATAGAAGGAACATTTAAAACTTTTGTATTAATTCTACTGTCTTAAACAAAAGAGTTTTCTGAAAAATGAAACTTAACCAACTCAAAGACATCATTGTTTCAAAACTGAAATCACGTTCGCTGCCTCACGCCCACTCGGAATCTCAAGTACACTCAAAATATTAAAATATTTTATGAATAAATGTATGTACCTACCTAGCTACAAACAATATTATGTATTTACCTATATATATTATAATATAAAAACTTTAAAAATAAAACGTAAAATATTTTGTCCTATTCTATTTTATCGTTAAAATGTTAAATATAGAATTTATACAGCCTATAATGAGGTATAGGTATACATTTTTAATAACCAAATGTCTTTTATTATATAATCAAAATCTTTCAGAATTTATTAGTTGTTAAGAAAACTATTTAAAATGTATAATATTATAATAATAATCACACTTCTAGAACAAGACTCGCACAACTCAACATGTATAGTTTTGAGAAATAGTGATTTAAAATTTTAAACTAAGATATTTTGAAGAGATATTTACTGATGCATTTGAAATTAAAAATGTAAGTACTTACAGACATACTTTACATTATGACTCCATTAAATTGTATAAAATACTCTCTTAAGCCCAAAAAGTTAGACTTACGACATTTTACAATTTTGTCTGTGATATTTTGAGATGTAAGAGTAAAAAATTCTCTATTTGAAAATACAAGACTGGCGTTTTTAATATTACGGCTGCAATATTACAAATAATGAAATGCAATACCGCCATAAATCTAAATATTTCTCTTTCCTAGAGTTTTTATATAGCACAGTAAAAAGGCAGTCTTGAATTTTGACTTCGGTGATTATTTGGATAAATTAAATAACATATACTTCCATTTAGCGTAAATATGGCTCTAAAGCTTTAAAAATTATGTAAAAATTGGATAATTCAAAATTGACACATCTTTTTGGTGGTAAAATGAAAAATAATATTGAAAGTGGCACTCTTGTAATATAGAGTTAATTTTTTAAGCATTTAAATTTATAAATAAATGAAAATTAATGAATTTTGAATCGTGGTAGCCTTGTTCTAGAAGTGCAATACGTGTACAAGAATTGAGAAATACTCATAAAATTTCAAATGCAATTTAGTTATAATATATTATAAACAAAATAACACGACATGCATTCAATATTTAGAGGACCTATATATATATTTTAAAACCTATTAAAAAACGGATGAGTCCGTGTATTTTAATACATTTAGCTTTAACCTAAATATTTTTTTTTCATTTAATAAAACCAAGCAAAACGTTTGGATTAATATGAATACCTCTCACACACTATACAAAGCTCACAAACTGCAGATATTTCTTATGAGATATATGGTTGAACATTAGTGAGTCGTCCAACGCTTGGAATTTGTTTGTATTAGATTTTTTCACTGTTCACCAAAGCTGTAATCCACGAGGCCAAGAAGTCTTAATAAGAGCTTTATTAATTAGTAATTTGGTTTTTACACTTGTACCGTTATTTTTAGTTAAAAGAGGACTAAGTATACGCTACAGGCATTAAGAGTTTAGTTAGAATACGGTTATTCCATGTCAGTCGTTCATCTAGATTTTAGATGGAGTCCCAAATACCTGCAAACTATATTGAACGTATAGGAATCAGGCCGTTATTAAATGCATAACAGTTGGACATACATTATTACGTCCTGTTTGAGTGTAAATGTTATGTGAATTGATTTCCTTTGATCTATTTTAATTCACCAATTTGTATACCACCCGGATATGAGAAAAATGTGAATTTGTAGGTTAAATGAAGCATACATTAAAAAATTTTCAGTAGCAGACATGATATTTTGAGTCATCGTTTATATTACCTATTAAAAATATAGGTTTTGATAGTCAAAAAAAATATGAAAGCTTAAAATATTATAATATCTAATAACTGTAATAATTGAAGGAATAAAATCTCTCTATGTGACACAATGAAGTACGTTATGCTGTAAAATTTAAATGTAAAGATCCTCAATTTTATTAATAACATAGAAACAGACAGAAAACCAATATCGTCGTAGTCGTATATATTATTATTGTTATTATAAACATACGATGACTGTGGTAGCGTGGCCAATATAATTTATGGTATACCTATAATAGTTTGCAAAATCGTATATTATTACGATGCGTCCGTAATATCAATTTTATATCAATTTTATATCATATTAATATATTATATTAACCTAAGGGGGCGAAAGAAATATAATATACATTACGTTCCTAGAAATGTGATGATGATAGAGTTAACACTACTCACTAGACACACAAAGATACTTAGATACGTTATAATTTAGGAATGTATTGGTTTTACAATTATGTGTTTTGTAAATGAGCATGTAGTTTAAAAACACTATAAATTATAAAAAAATCTTTTAATTTTCCAAATTGCAGTTAGTCTTCGGTAGCAAATTGGATCTAGGTTAATAGTAAAAAATGCACAAAAATTATTAAAAAAACCCATTTTCAATTTTTTTTTCAGGTACTTAAATCAAAAATGAATAACCGTAGGTATACTTGAAATTTCCTAGACAATATGATATAATTTTCAAAATATTTTGTCACTTTTGAATTATGTATGTGTTTATAGCCATTTAACTTGTTTTTGAATTTTTCGACTTAATTCAGTTAATTTTCGATTTATGTTAATAACAATTTCTTAACCTAATTTAAATCAAAAATCTTGACAACTTGATACAAAGTTCTTCATACATTGATCTAATAACAATTCATAAATATCAAAAATAGATCGTCACAATTTTTTTACAAGCATTTGAAGTTCAAATTATTTTGTAGTTAGTTTAAGATTCATTAGATTTTCAATTTTAACATTTAAGCTTGAAAATTGAATACAAAATTCCTCAAAACTTTGTCTTACTAAAATAAAAATAAAGTTCAGCATAATCAACATTAATTTTTCACCAGCGTTGAATCGTGACATATAGGCTGACATAGCCAGCTCAGAATAGTTTTCATCGTATATAGGTACATTGGTTTATTGTTGAATTTAAAATAAAAAAATCCATTACAGTTTACACTCAAAATACCTAAGATACAACAGAGTGACTTCCTCAGTTTTTTTATTTCATATTTAAAAATGGAAAATTTTTCTGATAATTCTTATGTATAAAAATCAAATTTCAAACAAATTTGTAATTAATTTTTACTAGGATTTTATGCATCTGTATGTTATTTTTTACAGTAGCAGCGCCCTTTTATAAATTTGGCTATAGTTATGTCCACAAATGTTGATACAAAACACAATCCATTTTTATTTTGCATATAGGATGCATTCGTAGACATAGAGCTGCCCTAAAAGAGTTGTAGTTCAAAATGTGTTGGTATTTTTTAAACTTTATGTTCTATGAAAAATATAAAATTATATAAAAAATCATATACCTATTTGATATTGCGAATACAAATTAATAAATATTTAATATTAAAAAACATGTTAGTGTTTTCATAGTAATTAAATTATAAAAACCATATATTTGATATTATAAAATGTGTTAGTTATTTTTTTAAATTTCAACATTAAAAAATTTAAAAATATTAAGTAAATTTGGTTGAAACCTTTTTCGATGGAAGCTGTTTGGGAATAAGTGAACAATGAATGGATGCCGTTTGGGATGCACAGATTTTCGTATATTTTATGTATAATGCATATTATTATTGCATTATTAACACGGTAAAATCGATTTTGTCTTTGACAAAAAATTTTAAAAATTTTGATACTGAAAATAATATTCTATGAATTTGTATTTTAAAAGTAGGACTAACAAATATCAGAAAAACTAACTTTATTCAATCTGTTTTAAAATTATAAGATATATCTTTTTAGTTTGAATACATGTAAAAAACTGAAAACATGTAGCTATATAAATATATAATACATTATATTATACAGTATGTGTAAATAATATAGATGCATTCCATTCGATTAAACACAAAGTACCTACAGCAATTGTCTAAGTATATGTATTTTCGAAAGGCACGATATAATGTGATATAAGTAAACTTTATAAACTAATATATCATATCAAGTCACTATAAAATTGTTTAACGGTACCATTACAATAATATTATATGTATTTGAAAGTGATGCATTATTATTGTCGAACTACAACTGGTGTTTTTACGTTTCATCCGTTCGTGTAGAATGTAGATCAATGCAATCAGATTTTCAATGTTTTAATACGGTGACCACTACGATGGCCGCGGGGACTTCCTCTGGCTTGAGAGGGAGGAGGCGCATGAATATGACGTGGTTCACGCTCTTGCGGAGCGCGAGTAAAAAAAGTTCACATATGTATAAGTATAATAATTTGTTTATCGTGAGCGGTAATCGAATACATGTGTCTGTAAACACTTTCATAATTATATTATTATATACACACCCCGTGTCATCCATTTAATGATAACGATAAAAAATAGTAAATTTTTTTTACAGAAATTGTTTAACAACTCTAAATTATGTAACAAATATATTTTCAAAAAAGTTATTAGATTTTGAAATAATGAAGTCTTTAATTGAGTTAAATGTATTACCCCGGTGTATATATATGTATTGTATTTTATTATTTGATATATTTAATAAATTGGTACAAAATTACGAAATTCAAAAGCCAAAATATACGACTGTTCGGGACTTTACGTATACATCAGAGGCATATTTAGAAATGTTTAATAGAGAAGGGAGTAAGTCGCCAACAAAATATAAATATTCATTGAAGTTAATTACTATTTAAAAATATACGAAAAATAAATAGTTCTGGTGGTAAAATAATATACCTATAATTAAAAAGGGTGGGTAAGTGTATGTCGCTCTGCTGTACAGTAGGTTACAAGTGAGTCACTGTAATGGATTGTGTTAGATTTTTATCCAATGATATAATATCATTGAATAAGAAAAACGATTCTGAGCGAAGACGGTCAGTCAGTCTATAATATCTTACTAAGTCTAAATGTATTTGATGATATTATTGTGAATAAAGTAATTCATTTTAGTATTATAGGCATTAGTATTTACTATAGTTGGTTAAATTCATTTTTCTCAAAAAAATTATATTTTAAAATGCCATTGCGTGTATATAAAATATAACAATATATTCTAAAAGTTTCATATACCAACAAATAATATTTTTAAATTATATCAAAATAACTAAAATCATTATTCTTGGTTTAAATATGAAATTTTGTCTAAATTTGAAATTAAAATGTCTGTAAAAAATAAATGTGTTGATATATTTTTTAGATTTTTTGGTTACAGTATGATTTATTTATGAGAATTTTTGTTTTAAATTTTCAACACTTAGTTATAAAAACTGAACATTTTATAATTTTTTAATTACAATGATTTATAATTTTCGAGATTTTGACAAATTTTGTCAAAATTCGAACTTTAAATGCTTATAAAAAAAAATCGTGCCTATGTATTTTTAAAATTTTTCAACTGATGTTGTAACAATATATAAGAAAGCTTGTATTAAATTTTCAGACTTTGGCCCACCAAATAAAATTTTATTGACAATTATAAAAAAAAAACTAAAAAAATTGAAAACTAAAAATGTCTGTAAACAGCTCAAAACAAATCAAAATATTTTCAAAATTGAATGGTGTATAGAAATAGCTTATATAAACATTCAGTGAAATTTTCATGCATCTCCAGTTATTTGTTTTTGAATTGCAACAAAATAAGAAAATCGCTACATGAGAAATCGAATGAATATCTAATTTTGTACAAATTTGAACTTAAAATGCTCATAAAAATTTATTATGACTTGCTTATAAACTTTTTTTTATTGATAAAATTAGGCAAACTTATGAGGAATCCTGTATTACATTTTCAAACCTTAGATATAAAAAGAAAAATTTTTATGAATTTCTAACTCAAAATAAATTGCACATTTTCGTCATTTTTTACGTATTTTGTCAAAATTTGAACTTTGGTTACCTATAAATAAAAATTGTGACTACGGATTTTTAATATTTTTCATCTGCCTTTGAAACTATATATTAGAAGCCTACTATTAAATTTTCAAGATTTTTTACCCAACAAATACAATTTTATTGACATTTATAGAAAAAAACTAAAAAAATTGGAAACTGAAAATGTCCGTTAACAGCTCAAAATAAGTCAGAATATTTTGAAAATTATATGGTGTGTAGAAAATATTTATATAAACATTCGGTCAAAATTTCATGTCTCTATGGTCATTTCTTTTAGAGTTATACAAAAAACCAAAATCGATTTTGTCGAAAATTGGTTTTCCGTAAAAATTCCCGTTTTTCCCTTAATTTTTATTTGTTTTTCCAGGCACTCATGAAAACTACTGGGAAATTTT